>JANHZU010000890.1:0-10232 GCA_032468055.1 Acrochordus granulatus
AAGGGGACGACAGAGGATGAGATGGATAGATAGCATAGTCAGTGTGATGGGTGTGAGCTTGGGAGGACTCCAGGAGGTAGTGCAGGACAGGGAGGCCTGGCGTAATGCAGTCCATGGGGTCGCAAAGTGTCGGATACGACTGTGCGACTGAACAACAACAAAATTTATCTACTTGCATTTTTACAAGTTTTCAAACTGCTAGATTGGCAGGAGCTGGGACAAGTATCGAGAGCTCACCCTGTTACGTAGCAGTGCTTGGATCCTGAACTGCCGAGCTGCCAACTTTCAGCCAACAAGCCTGGCATCTTAACCATTTAGCGATTGTGCTGCATAGTTGGAATAAATTGGTCCACTCATCCCTAATAGAAACAAGAACTAAAAGAAGCTATAAGACTTCAGAGTTTGGATAAAATAATAAAGTTCTCACGCATTTAGTTTTCTCAACAAATTGTTCTGTTTCAAGCCTCTCTTTTCTAGCACCTTTTACTTCTCATTTCATACATTTGTTTTTGGAGAAATTATTGGCAAATATAGCTCTAAAATACGTTCAGAATTTTCTCTGTCATTTTCTCACTCTGCCAGATAGATGGTGGGATATTTTAATTTTTCCACAGCTACATGCAAATCTATAAAATGGTATATTACTTGGTGACCGTTCCACTTAGACCAAAACCAACTTCCTGTTTGAAGGTATTTTTAGGGAACCACAGAAATGTTTCCACTAATAAAGCACATAGTATAACAGAATCCAGAGCTGAAACCCTTCCAGTCATGACCAACTCTAGGATGCAGTCCTCATCTCCATTTTCAAGCTGAAGAGCCAGTGCTTGTCCAAGGATGGACACATGTAGTCATGTGGCAGGCATGACTAGATGCCAAAGGTGCATGGACACTGTTACCTTTCCTGCTGAAGTAGGTGGTACCTGTTTAACTACTTGCCTTCAACCTGCTAGCTTGGCAATAGCAGTTCACACTGTTGCATGGCAGCACAAAGTCTTAAACTTGGGCTGCTGACCTTCCAGCTGACAAGCCAACCGCTTGCACCACTGCATCTCTGAAACTCTTAATAGATTCAGATAAAAGATCGGCAGAGTCTGGTTCTTTGAGAACTCTTTGGGATGGGTGAATTTGGCACTGTTCTTACTGTTTTCTTTGTATGTACTTATAAAGTATTTAAAAACATTGACCAATGCATCTGTTATGATTTAAATCTCCTGCTTATTGGATTTATTCCACATAATATTCTCCAACATACTTGCTCTAATTTTCTTTCTTTTTTTTTAAGTCCAGCTTTTGGTGTCCATGTGGGGTAAAAAGGAGGAGGAGGAGGAGCTAGAGGAGGAGGAAGAAGAAGTAATCAAGATTCCAGATTTTGTAGAGCTATACAGATGTTATAAGAAATTTCCTATGGCCAAATGCATAAGAAACATGGCATCCATTATCAAAAATTGCAGCAACATTTTAAGCTCATTTTACCCTTTGATATCAGTTGAAGATTTTTCTTCTTTAGTGACATCATAATATGTTGTTTCCCCACCTCTTCCTTCCATCAGCAGCCAATGCGGTTAAGCAAAAAGAATTTTTGATAAAACAGAGAATGGAACAACGCTCCCATTTTCTTGGCAGTCACATGAGTGCTCTTAATATGTAATGTGACTCTTAATAACAAGCAGTGATTAAATTGCATACGAATAGGAAGGAGGTAAAGGTACCATTGTCTTCTCAGAGAGACACATGTTCATGTTCTGGCCACTATAGAATTGACAATTTCATCTTTGAACTTTCTGTTAATCAAGCCTCTATTCCAGAAGATGTTTACGTGATGGAAGCCTTGTTGGTTGAAATCTTTGTGTGCTCATCCTTGGTCATTGTAGCTGTAATCCACCCAGCATCAGTTACTTCATTGAAGTTTGCTGCAGACCTCTAACAAGTTAATAGGAGTTGCTGGTAATTCATTAATCCTTTTGAATAATGCATACATGTGTGTGCTATACATAACATTTCCAAAACAATAATTTAATGCATGTAGCAGTATAATTGGATGCATTCCACAGCTATATATCAATGAAATGCTCAGTTTTAGAAGTAAAATTTAAGCAATCTCATACATACCAGCATTAACATTTTAGAAATCATAGTTAATAGTGACTTAAAGTTTTCTTCTTTACATTTAAAGGTTAAAGTTTTTTAAATTATCAGAGTGTTAAAAATCTCAAGGCCACATGATGAAAATACTATTGGAATTCAAATAATATAATGCACCACTTGTGTTTTATAATAATACCATAAAAGAGCATTTTTCAAACTTGGCATCTTTAAGATATGTGAACTTCAGCTCCCAGACTTCTCTCAATTCTGGGAGTTGAAGTCTATACATCTTAAAGTTGCCAATCTGAAAAACACTGCAACAAAACAATATTTTAAAAATAAAGAAAAGACAACTAAAAAAATAATGTTTCCAAAAACAATATTGTCAGATACAACATCAAGTCATCTTTGCAAGCAATTTGAAGAAAGGCTCAGTCTAAATATAGCGCAAATGGCTTCTGTCTCTGTTCTTTTCAGAATGAGTTGCTGATCTTGGTAACTCCCTGCCTATAGATCTGTTTATTATGCATTCATTTTGAAAACATGTTCCAGCAACAGTTTGATAAGTAAGTAAAATCAAGATAATAAACCTTCATTTATTTCCCTTTTAAAACTGATTTCTTGGAGACAAAATTTCCATTCTATTGTTTATTTGAAAAACTAATCTCGCCTATTGTGGGGAAAACAAGGCCTGATCCTTGTGTGAAGAGGGGGAGTAGCCTAGAGTCATTATGCACGACCAAACGAAGGAGAGGCAACCCCCATGAGGACCTTTAGATTATAAGTCAAGGTCAGAAGTTTAGGAGGGGAAAAGGAGACATTCCTATAACCCTGAAGCATCCATTAAAGCTGCAGAATAGAAATTATTTTCGTTTGACTCATTTCCTTTCAAATCTAACACCTATCTTCTCATTATCCTGTCAAATGCCAATCTACCAGATTTTGCCAGTGCCCAAATTTTGCCTTGTCAAAATAATCTCTTGAAAGATCTATTGCATAACATTTGATTCTTCTTAATTCATTGACAAGATAGTATATGCTTCTAAATGATCTTCTAAGTTTTGAAAAAATCACCAAAGAAGCTTGTAGCATCTTCAGGTCTAATTATTTATTTTTAAGAAATAAGCTACCTTTCCACAGCCTAGTGTCTTCTCAACTAGATTAGCATAAAAATTAATTGTGCTTATAAAAAAATAACATCCTTTATTTTCAGCTATTTTGTTTCCTGATTACTGGAAATTCCAAACTGCACCCAGTACAAGTCCATTGCAGTCACTACTGCTCCAACATTAAATGATACAATACTTTGTTTAAATATTTTGTTTTATAAGAGAAGCTGGAACTTACCTAGGATCCCTTGAAGCAAGGAATATTTATTTTTCCTGTGTAAGAATGAACAGCAACCCATCCCACATATAGAAGAAAATAAGGTTTTAAATTTGTCCCTTCCTATGGATTGCATCATAGTGTGAAAGGATGTTTTGAGTGTCAGGGTGAGAAATGGTTTTTATGTAATATAGAAAATAATAATATGCTTTGCTTAAAGCCATTAACCTGTAGTTCAATTTATACCAGTATGTATAGTTCAATCTATACCCGTCAAATTATATTTTTAATTAATTTTTTCTCTCTTCTGCTTTTACAAGTGGATGAAAGGCTGCTGAAGTAGCAGGGAGTCAACAAAGCCACAAATGCACAGACATTCCAAGGGCAGACCCAGTGGAAAGTTTTCCTCTAAAAGTCCTACTAAACTGAAGCGACAGCCACAGATGAGCTTGGTAGGACTAATGTACCCTTTGCACTCATTTAGATGAAGATTAGTACAGGACATTTCCCAACAGACTGTATCCCAGTGTGATTTTCAGTCACTCACTCTAAGATTTATAGTCATCATGTGTGGAGAAAAAACAAAACCATTCGTAAGCTGTAGGAAAAATAAATCTTGGATTCATACTCTGGCAGCACCTGTAGTAGCCCAGCTGAAGATTTACAAGATTGTATGCAAGTTTTCATGTTTCCGAGAGAAGCGAATTTTCAGACAGGTTAAAAATGTAGAATTAAGGGTGGGTGGGTGGAAAAATGTGGCAGTGAAAGCCACTAATGCTTTTGTGTTAATTGAAACAATGACTCTCCCCGAAGCTGTCACAGTCAAAATTGTTCCCATCCATATTCCATATAATTCCAAATTGTGATATATAGATCTTTCTTCAGACAAAAAATAGAAGCAAGATCAATTAGGCACACAATTCAAAATAATATAAGCTATCTTACGATGTGACATACAAACTGTAGGGGAAATATACTATGACAGAACTTTGTAGAAATGAGATGCCTTTCTGTTCATTGTTTAACCACTTTAAGAAAAGCTTATTTTCATAACAGTTTAATTTTACTTCTTTTGAAAAGCACACATACAAGCATACTAATGCAGAGAGATATAGCATTCATAGCCATTTGATTTATATATATATATATATAAATTATATATATATATAATTTATTATATTTATTGAGTCATTGTATAGTTCAGCTATCTCATATACATGAGATAAAAAGCCATGTTTCTGTTTGGGATACTTAACAATGACAGATATGTTACACCAACATTCAAAACAATATGATGGCCTCAGCACCACTATTAATCATGCATGTTCTCTTTCTAAAAGCTGAATTAAAACCAAGAGATTCCTCAGATGTATTTTCAAACTATAATCCATCCTAAGGAGAGAGAAACTTCTAAGGCAGAAGTTGCATGAGACAGATTGCATAGGCAGCTGTGATAGGAAGAAATGAAATTCAGTTTGTCAATGTATAAACTGCAGCTTATATATCTAGACTTTAATGATCCTAAAAGATTGAGTGGTGATTATATTTGTGTGTATTCACGCATGCATATATTTGTTCTTCCTCAGTTCAAACTGACCTACATTGTTGATTTGATTGCATTTGTTTAAAACTGGATTTATTTGGACATTATGGTTGCAGGTTTGGTTCAGAAACAATGAAAGCTGCTCTTGTATGTGGCAATTATATTCAAAAACAAGCAACACAGTTTATAGAAATGTTATACTATGTTTTATGGACAGCAGCTATTATTACAGTAGGTCACTCTAAAAGATGGTGGCTCATTTTCCATTAGGATTGCTTTCATTGTCCAGCTTGCCTTTCTGTGACCTGAGATCTTTTGCAGAAGATATACTTTTGGACATCTTGGTCTTCTGATTACAATTAGAGCTTCGTTTCAAGTTTCAGAGCTTCCATAAATTAGACCCAAGGAATGGAATACTCTGTTGGAAATTTTGTTCTATGGTAAGAATACAAGAAAAGAAAGATTGCAATGGAAGAGAGGAAAATACTCCTTCACATGAATTATGATAGGCTGCAGAGGTAGGCACATTTTTGTTTCATTCATGGGAAATGTCGGACTTCATTTTTTTCTTCTGGATTGAAAGGACTCCAGGGAATGCAACCATTGCTGTTAGAACAATCATTAAGTCTATTTATTTAAAAATGTTATGTACATTTTTGGGGAAAATTATTACCATTTATTTACCAGTAATGCCTTTTTCTATTTCATTATCACAATCTACAAAAGTAGATTGTTTCTGGGTAACAATTCAGAAACTCCAAATGTAATGATCATGGAAAACCTATTAAATGTCAATATTTAAGATACTATAGGATTGCAGAAGAATTTGCTTGTCAGCTGAACAGTTGAAGGAGAACCAGCCTATTTTATATTCAAAATTAAGGGATATCAATAAAATTAAGCTATTATTTGAGTTTGGTGAGGTCTAAGAATCTGTGTTTAAAAATATAGTGTCCCAAATGTTATGCATACTGTTGGATAATATTCAAATTATTATCATACTGTTTTAATTAGAGTAAATTAAAAAAATAATTGAATTGTTTTAATTAGACTAAACCACTTGGAGTTTACTTGATGTTTTAGACCTCAGTTACTCAGCAAGCATGGCCAGTGGTAAGGATTAAGAGTCCTGTTGCCTATAATACCACCAAAAATGTCCAATCCGACCTAAAGTCACAGATATCACAACAGGAAGCCATATATATTTTGCTAGTTTAAACAACTTTGGATTATTATAACCAATAAAGACAACAGGAATGAAGATCATTCTGGAGCCATATACTAGACTTTACTTTAAAACTAGAAGCAATTGGAACTGCATCATATTCAAATATCATAAATATGTAGCTACATTGGCAGAATTCATGAGTAAACTGGACTGCATTTTCTGATATAATTGTTACAGATTGCCTAACTACCACAGTAATAGAAAATAAATTTATTTTCTAGCAGATACAAAACCTGATTCCTTTGTAATACATTAACTGTGAATTTTTGAATATTATTTATTTGTTTGTTTATCATATTTGTATGCCACCAATCTTGCAAGCAACTCTAGGAGGCTCACAATTGACATGTATAAAACAATAAAACAAAATAACATTAAAATATAATTCCAATAATAAGATGAAAGGAGAGGGAGCAAGATGTATATGGGGGGAGGTGGGATTGACTAATCACACATCCAAAGGCATGATGACAAATCCCCAGTGAAGCCCAAGCTAACTGGCAGAACCTTTCAGGCCCTTTCAGAAGGCCAAAAGGAAGGATGGAGGGCAAAGTGTTCCATCGAACAGAATCCACTGCAGGAAAGGCTATTCTCTGGGACCCGAAGGCTGAAATTCCTTGACTGAGGGGGTCTGCAGCATGCCTCTTCTGCATCCCTGGATGGGGTAGGCCAATCCCATTGGGATGAGATGGTGCCACGGATTATTTCATTTTTTTTTCCAGGAGAGAAGATCCCCATGTCCTTTATGCAACCAGAATGAATAAAAACCATCTTGAAAAGAGAGACATCATTGCACAGGACACAAACACAGACAATTTTCTGTGTTGAAGGTTAAACAGCTAATTCATAGGCAATTGCATTGTGGAAACAAATATCTGATTTATGGGCATTTCTTCCTTTAAATAAATGTGGGAAATCTCTAGTGAAAGAGTGGGAGACTCTGTTAAAGATGTTTATCATGTTCTCTTAGATCACTACTTCATTGGAATCCCACTCCAAGACAAGATTGATGGGTCTGTTTATTGTTTAGAATGAATCAATCATTTAAAAAAAAAACACCTTATCAGGACATTGCTAATCATTTTCTTTCTCTCCATCTCCACCCTTATTTAAAAAGCATTCAGGCTGAAAGAGACTATGTGTAACTCATTTCTCCTGGAAGCACTTGATTCTGTTTAAAAGCTTATTTTCTAATTCCGTGTAAATAGGATGGCCCTTACAGAGTCCTTTAGATGATATACAGTTCATCCGGAGAGTATAATAAATTGGTTACTTATAACTTCTTTTCTTTTGGCAGAAAAATTATTTCTCAGCTTCTTTCTCTTTTCCAGATGCTCACCATGTTCATTTTTTAAGAGCAAGAGTAAAAGCTGAAGGTGCTTCATCCTGCAATTGCTTTCAGGCTGCTTGTACTGACATAGTCTTGTGGCAAAAAAACACCAAATATCAATCTTGATGCCTAAATCTAGTTTTTATGAAAGGAAAATATCTCCTCCTGCTCTTCCTCCTTCTTCCTCTTTCTTCATAGACCTATCCCTTAAAAAATAAGAATGTGATAATGCAATGTACCATATATATGGTATTTATAATTTAATTTAAATTTATAATTATAAACATATTTATAATTTTAAAATGATTTTCTCCAGAAGCATTTTAAGCCACTGACCTTGTTTCATTGCTTCCTGGCCCATCTCTTTTTCTTTTACAGGAATTCTGTCAACTTGCTTTAACACTTTCCTTCAGTGCAGATCTAGCCTAGAATTTTTGTTCAGTTAGAAAGAGCCAATTCTTATATGCAGAAATTTTTCAAAGTTCAAAGTATAAATTTTTAAAGTCTCATTAAATGATACATAGAAGAAAAGGCAAAGACATGCAGTGCTTAACATTTGACATGGAACCTTAGTAATTACTTAAAAAAAACTAACCTGCTTAGATTGCTTGCATTTTCAATGATCCCTTTAATATGAGAATAGAAGGATGCACGCTAGCATTGTAGATCCTGGAATCAAACCCACTTTTACTTTGTCATGACTATATTCAGGTGGTCATGCTTGATTCAGGGAAGTAAAAACATTTTAAGATTTGATGGAATATCAAAGAGGAGAATAAAGCAATCAGATAGCCAATCTTCTGACTAGGAATATAATTCAGTCTAAAAGGTAAAATCACCTACTTGAGCTTGATTCCTTGTGACTTCATGGATATATACAAAAGAGGACTTTGCCACTGCCTTCTTCTGAGATGTTCCCTAGAGGTCTCCCATTCAAGCACTTAGCTGGTGTGATCCTGCTTAGTTTCTAAGATTAGACAAGATAGTCCGGATGCTAACAGCTGGTGAATCTGATTTGCATGAAGGTACTGCAAAATAATCACAACAACTTCTTTCAACTTCATCAAGCATCCTTAAAAAATAGAAAGGACATTACTGTGTGCCTCCGCTATTACAATCTGCCATCTGATTTTGCTTTGCTCACTCAGTTTTCTGGTAAGGGCAGCTGGGCAGCTACAAATAATATCTGGATGTGCAAAATACATTTTTGCACAGGGATGGATACACAGCAAAATGCCATTTGGATTTTCCTCAGGAACTCACTGGAGCTTGGCTTACAAGGTCTGAAAATGAAATCAAGCAAAACAGGTCAAACCTGGAACGGTATATCCTTATAAATCCTCTTGGCCTCTTTTGTATCACAGCACGCAATTTTGCTCAAACTTTAAAATCCATTTTGTTTAACGGCTTTGGCCATCTACTGTAATCTTTGAAAATATTTTCAGTGCCACTTCAATCATTTGTAGTAACTCTCATATCTGAAAAGCTCATCTTTAGGGATGGTTAAAGGATTTCATTTGGTTGGGAGAATTTTGGCAAAACATTGACTCAGATGCTCAAATTTCTTCATCAAAAGAAAAGTGAGGGCAGGTTTGAATTAGAGAGAAGGTAAACAGATGTACCATCTGGACAAGGGCTTTGAATATCTGCTTTTGCGAGACTGAGTTTGAATCGCTATATATTCAACCATGTTTGTAGTGCTAAAAAACTGTTGCCACCCTTATTTTCGGATGGACTCCTCACCATCAAACAGGTACCACATGGTCCTCTATCTTGGATCTTCTACCCAGCTAAGTAGGCTAGTTTCTAATTTGCCAGACAGGAAGAAATTATAGATAGCACCAACCACCAGCCTAGGAGTAAGAAAACATGAATGAGAAAGGAGAAGTTGTTTTTTCTCCTTTTGGAGTGTGATAACTAAGTTTGGCAGCAGGCTTTCTCTCAAGGAAGCCTTATCATTTGTACTGTGTAATTGTGTTATTGTTCTATTAATTGCTCTGTTAAATTGCTTTTTTTAAATGCCTTTGGGTAGTTGTTCACTCCTGATGACTGCCTGAACTAGTCCCTGCAGTTTTCTTGGCAAGATTTCAGAAAAGACTTGTCATTGCCTCCTTCCTAGGGATGAGAGATCGTGAATGGTCCAAGGCTACTCAGTTGGCTTGGTGCTTAAGGCAGGAGTAGAATTCATGGTCTCCCCATTTCTGTGCCTCAACCAATATACCAAATCAGCTCTCTCTATTTTTCTAAATTGCTTAGCAATATTCTTTATCTGTCCTGTTTATTTTTCCAAGAAGAAAAAGGAAAGAAGATTCTGGTGGAAATAGTGCCTTCTCCCCCAGATTTGATGATGGGATAAAAAATGTCCTATCATCCCTTATATCAGTTTTGCATGTTTACTGGAGTAAAAATACTATTGTATCCTTAAACAAATAATGTACTCTTGGCAAAGAAAACAATGCAGAAATATGTGAGAAAGGATATGCTTGTGTGAAAAAATGTTTTAAAAATCTAGAAGATATGATAAAAAGGTGTGTTTTGTACTACTCAGGTTATGATTTATTTATTTGTATTGCTTTTTAATTAAGAACAAGATAAAGAAGAAAACACAAAGATGATAATGATGGGGATACATACATAGTCAAAGAGAAGATAAGAACACATAAAATGCTTTAACAAAATAGTAAAAGTATAATATGTAAGTAAGTAATAAGTATAAA
>JANHZU010000890.1:18791-30830 GCA_032468055.1 Acrochordus granulatus
GTATGCCTTGTAAGGTCTTGAATACCGAATACTCTGATTCTGTCCACTGATTTCTCTGAGAAATTCTAATTTCTCAGCTAATTTTTTTTTGGTCTTCTTCATTTCTGACCAGATTCTTGTGTTTGTAAAAAGGACTATGTCCTTTGGGGAAAAAAAACAGGATATGCTGATAAAACTGTGCTCTGTTTTCTCCGACAAAAGATTCACAATCTTACAGTACAATGGGTAAGTGTAATTTGTGCTCAGAAATCTAACAAACGTAATTCGAAACAAAATTATATTATTCAAATAATGTAAAAAATTGTATGTGAAGTGGAGAAGTCTCGTGTTGTGGTCAAAGAGGATTTCTGGCTGCAAAAAGTTGAATATTATTGAATTAAGATGACTGAGCCAAAGTCAAAGGTATGAGAAAGATCCAAGATACCATTCTGTGAAAGGAAGACTTTTTTTTTTCTGTAGCTGGGCTTGTTATTGAAATTCTCCAGTTCCAATAAATTGAGTCACTATGAATGACTAGGAAAGATCTAACCAGCATATTTACATATTGGTTTTGGAAACCATCAGATTTAGCCAGCTCATTTTGGATGATTTGCTTGACAAAAATTCTAAATTACAATTTTTTTAAAGTATAGTTTAATGCATAGTATACAGGGGAAACCAGTTCTGTTTACCTGGGCCACACCTAGAGAGATCTATTCTATTTTTGACATGTTTGTAACCCTACTAAGTTGCTTTTCAAGTCTAACTGTGATAGTTATAAACTACTTTGTGTCTTGTCAGCAGGAGCAAAACTGTTTCTAGAAGAGACAGTGACTCACACTGTGCACATTGAGGTCTTTTAAAAATGTTTACTCGGGCAAGGACATGCTCAGATGTTTTCAGAGTTTTCTCATCTTTGAGCAGGAGCAATTTTCTAAATAACAGATACATTTTATGACCTTTTTGTCATTATTGATTAAAAATCTGCAAAATTAATTCAAAAAAATTATTTGGCTAAAATTCTACTTACCTTTACTACAGAGCAGGTCCTATTGCATTCAGTGTGATTTAGTAGTTCTTAAATATGATTAAGAATAGTCTATAGGATTTGATTTGTAGAGAAGAGCATTGTGAAATAATTCTTATGAGGTTGTGTGGGATTTTTGCATTTACTTTTGTTATGAAGTGATCAAATGGTTGTGTGAATACCATTTTCTATTTTCAGCAACTTCCTTATATTTCCATTTCTTTTTCTTCCCAGCATTTTCCTGCAAGTGCAGGCTCTGCTTTTCTTTGGTATCAAATAAGTGTTGATCCACTGGTTGGACAGGAATTGATTGACTGCTTGTCGCTAAGCCTAACATCATGCACTGAGTGAGAGTTACGGGCCCAAAGTCACCCAATCCAGTTTTCATGCCTAAAATGGGACCAGACTCAAGCTATTCTGATTTCTAGCCTGGTGTTTAACTGCTAGACCAAACTGGGTCTCAATTTTCTTTATTTCCATGATTCAATTAAATCACAAAGTAATGACTTCATTTGGAATTCTTCCTACTGGAATATTTGGGATACAGAAGCAAAAAGAACTACAGTGGTTGCAGAATGAGAAAGAGACACTAACACTGGAACAGGGCACAATAAACCCCGTAGAATAAAATATACTTAAAAGTATTTTTACAACAGCATTTCTATAATTGGTCACTTATCAAATAGAATATAGTACTTCTACAAAAACAAATATTTTTATAGCATGTTCTACAAAGCTGCAAGTACAAAATATTATGGAAGAGCAGAAGGCAATACATCAACTATTATCCAAAATATTTGTTTTAACTGATGAAGTGAAAGTCATCAGTAAGTTAAAATAAAAAAGTGTACCTCCTTGTATTTACATTTCTAGAATTTGTTTCTATATTTGTGAGAATTCCCTACCAAAAGCTTGATAGCTTCAGACACATGCTTGGGTGATAGTGATTTAATAACTTCCTCGTAAAGTGGAATAATCCTCTTCAGTTCTATGCTACAACTACATCTACTTTAACACTATGATTCTTTTCATTCCCCACATGTTCTCTGTTTATAATCTCCTATGTGGGAAAAAAGAATTTAATCTTAAACTGGTTCAGCAGTGATTAGCTCTAAATGTGGCAATGTCATGATAAGATGGAGTGGCTCAGGATCCCAAGTTGGAATGCACATTGCTTCGTACACTACACTGGCAACAACAATAATACCTATGCTGGTCAGTGACCAAAATGAAGATGAACAATAATGCCTCTAACATATTATTTTTGCAAGTTATTTTCCTCTAATGTTATTTTTTTATCTGTTAGATTTATATCTTTTCTTCAACAGCCCAAGAAGCATGAATAGCTTTAATTCCTTCAGTGAGCCGAGTCTGATCCAAAGTCACTCAGGAAGATTCTATGGCTGAGAGTGAGACCTGAACCTCGGTCTCACCAATACATTAGACCAATTTTGGACTTACACCAAGTTTTAGATTCAGTGTACTACACTGGATCTTTCCTCAACTATACATTTTTGCGTAAGTTTTCCTTGGCTTGCAAAGTGTACTGCAAGATTAGAAAAAGCACAGATTTCAGTCTCTGCTTACATTCCAGTTCAGATTAGATCAGAAGGCTTAGCCTCAAAATGTGAATCATGTAATCTCTTTTCTACCCTTAGCAGGTAAGCAATGAAAGGAGCAGTGAGAAGGAACAGTAACTTCTGCACACTTCAACCTCCAGTAATATATGCTGTAGATAATTCTCAGAGGGAGAAGCAAGCAAAGGGGGAGGAAAAAAAAACCCTGAAGCACTCAGGGAGGTTGAACACAGTTAGAAGAACCCAATGAGAACATTTCTCCTATGTCCCCCATTCTCAGAAATGATACTAATTAGAGTAGGCCTATGTTAGTGTAATATAGTACACTAAAGAATCCAAAAGGCCTCTGGCAATGGGCTAACATCTGAAGCAGGTGAAAGATGCATCTGGATAGCCTCAAGCAATTGGCTATGAACTTGATCTAAATTTAACATCATTCCAGTTCAGTCATGGAGGATTTTCTGTGTGTGGGTAAGAGACAGAGAAAGGGAGGGGGAAGGGAGAGAGAAGTGGTGGGGAGGTGAGCAAAGGTCCAAGAAAAGAAATACTTATGGATTTATATAAGGAGGCTACTGTACAAAGAAAAGAGCCGTAGACTTGGACAAAGAGGAATTTTGTGTGAGAATAATCTAATATAATGGGGTGGGATACAGGGAAGAGAAAATATCTTATAGAAGGAACCAGCAGAAAATAACCTTCAGAATATCATTTATTTATGGTAACTGGGAAACCCTTGTGGACTTTTTGCATGAAAAAAATGAACTTATGATTTATTGTTTTGATGAACACATAGGATAGATTACCAAAAGAAGAGAGTCACAGTGTAACTTTAGAGAGAGAAAGAGAGGGGGGGTCAGTTTATAATTGTACTTATGACTACCATAAAGAAGCTTGAAATCCATATCTTTATATTCTTTTTTCTTTACTTTATATTTTTTCACTGTTTTTGTTCAGTCATGTCCAACTCTTCATGGACTGCAGCACACCAGGCCTCTCTGTCCTGCATTGCCTCCTGAAATCTACCCAAATCCATGCCTATCATGTGTACAAAGCAATCTAACCATCTCATCTTCCGCCATCCCCTTCTCCTTTTGCTTCCATCTTTCCAAGCATCATGGCCTCTTCCAATGAGTCCTCTCTTCAAATTAGGTGGCCAAAGTTATTTGAGCTTCAGCTCAGTATCTGTCTTTCCAAGGAACAATCAGTGCTGATTTCTTTAGAAGTGACTGGTTTGATTTCTTTGCAGTCCAAGGGACTCTCAAGTGTCTTATCCACAATTCGAAGGCATCAATTCTTTGACACTTAGCCTTCCTTATGGTCCAACTCTTTCAGCCATACATTACTACTAGGAAAAACTATAGCTTTGACTATACAGACCTTTATCAGCAAAGCAATATCTCTGTTTTTTAATATGCTGTCTAGGTTTGCCGTACTTTTCCTCCCAAGGAGGAAGCATCTTTTAATTTCATTACTGCAGACACCAACTGCACCGTTCTTGGAACCCAAGAAAATAAAATCTGTCACTACTTCCACTTCTTCTTCTTCTATTTGCCAGGAAGTGATAGGAGCAGATGCCATGATCTTAATATTTTTAATGTTGAATTTCAAGCCAGCTTTTGCATTCTCCTCTTTTCCCCAAATCAAGCTCCTCTTTACTTTCTGCCATTAGAGTGGTATCGTCTGCATAACTGAGGATGTTGATATTTCTCCCGGTAGTCATACTTCCAGCTTGTGATTCATCCAGTTCAACATTTCATATGATGTACTCTGCATATATGTTAAATAAGCAGGATGACAGTATACAGCCTTGTCATACTCTTTTCCCAATTTTGAAGTAATCTGTTCAAATGTTGCTTTTTAACCAACATATAAGTTTCTCAGGAAACAAATAAGGTGATCTGGTACTCCCATCTCTTTAAGAATTTGCCAGCTTGTTGTGATCCACACAATCAAATACATTAGCATAGTCAATGAAGCAAAAGTAGATGCTTTTCTGGAACTCCCTTGCTTTCTCCATGATCCAGTTAATTTTGGCAATTTGATATCTAGTTCTTCTGCCTTTTTGGAACCAGGCTTTTACTGCTGGTAGTTCTTGGTTCAGGTACTGCTGAAGCCTATCAAGAGCATAAACTTGCTAGTGTTTATTATTTTGAGCATAAACTTGCTAGTGTGTGAAATTAGCATAATTATATGGTAGTTTGAATATTTCTTGCCCTTCTATGGGATTGGAATGTAAACTGTTCTTTTCCAATTCTGTGGCCACTGTTGAGTATTCTAAATTTGCTGGCATATTGAATGCAGCACTTCAACAGCATCATCTTTTAGGATTTTAAATAGTTCAGCTGGAATACCATTACCTCTGCTAGCTTTGTTGTTAGTAATGTTTCCTATGGACTACTTGACATCACACTCCAAGATGTCGAGTTCTAGGTCAGCAACTACACCATCATGGTTATCAGGGATGTTTAGATCTTTCTTGTATCAATTTTCTCTGCATTCTTGCCACTCTTTTTTTTCTGCGTCTCTACTATTTTTGTCCTTCATCATGCCCATTGTTGCACAAAACTTTCCTTAATATCTCCAATTTTCTTGAAGATATCTCTAATCTTTCCCAGTCTATTGTTTGCCTCTATTTTTTTGCACTGTTCATTTAAGAAGGCCTTCTTATCTCTGCTTTTTATGTTCTCAGAATCTACATTCAGTTATATACATAGATACATTCAGTTGGGTATATCTTTTCCTTTCTCCTTTGCCTTTTGCTTTCCTTCTTTCCTCAGCTATTTGTAAAGCCTCATCAGATAGCCACTTTGCTTTCTTGCATTTCTTTTTTTGGGATGGTTTTCATATCTACCTCTTGAACAATGTTGCACACCTGTGTCCATAGTTCTTCAAGTACTCTGCCTACCAGATCTAATCTCTTAAATCTATTCCTCACTCCACTGTATATTCATCAGGGATATCATTCATACCTGAATGGCCTAGTGATCTTCCCTACTTTCTTCAATTTAAGCCTGAATTTTGCAATAAGAAGTTCATGATCTGAGACACAGTCAGCTCCAGGTCTTGTTTTTACTGATTGTATAGAGCTTCTCCATCTATGGCTGAAAAGAATATAATCAATCTGATTTCGGTATTGACCATCTGGTGATGTCCATGTGTACAGTCATCTCTTGGGTTGAACGAAAAGAGTCTTTGCTATGGCCAGTATGTTCTTTTGACAAAACTCTGTTAGTCTTTGCCCTGCTTCATTTTGTACACCAAGATCAAACTTGCCTGCAATTCCTGTTATCTTTTGACTTCCTACTTTGACTGGGTCCAATCCCCTATGATGAAAAGGACATCTTTTTCTGGTGTTAGTTCTAGAAGGTGTTGTAGACCTTCATTAAACTGGTCAATTTCAACTTCTTCGGCATCAGTGGTTCTGGCATAGACTTGGATTGCTGTAATGTTAAATGGTTTGCTTTGAATTTGAACTGAGATAATTCTGTTGTTTTTGAGACTATACCCCAGTACTGATTTTCTCACTCTTTTATTATCTATGATGGCTACTCCATTTCTTCTAAGGGATTCTTGTCCACATTAGTAGCTTTAGTGGTTATCTGAATTAAATGTGCCCATTCCCTCCATTTTAGTTCACTGATTCCCAAGATGTCAATGTTCAATCTTGCTATCACATGTTTGATTACATCCAGCTTACCTTGATTCATGGATGAGCACAATTTTCTGGATAAATGAAATGAACAATTAGTATTATTAAAGGTGCATTCTGACTCTTGGCATGATAAGAACTGTAACCTTAAAGTTTCATCTGGATATTTTCAGTGGTTTAATAACAAAAAATGCCCAGAGAATTTTTTTAGGACATTAATAATACAGATAAGAAAAGATATCACAACAGCTTTCCAAGTGTATAATATTTTCTGTTTTAAAGCCAAACAGAAAACTGGCTGAATCAATATAGGAAGTATCCCATTCTAAAATTTGTACATTTTTTTCACAAGCTGTATTTAAAAAAAACCTGCTACTTTTCCACTTGGTTTTCTGCCTGCTTTATTAGCATTAATCACTTGGATTTTTTAGGGGCCAGGAGAGCTGGTATAACTGGTTGGCAAATTGGCTACTCCTGGAAAGGAGTACTCATCATAGGCCTTGGTGGGATGCCTGGCACAGCAAGACTCATTGGCAAATCTTGACCTATCCTTGGAAGGACTTTGAAAAGTAGTTTCAACTTAGCCTTGCAAAGAGTAAAGCTTGCTGTTTCTGATCATTGGCTTTTCATGCATGCCAGAGGCTGGCATAGGCAGTTGATCAGCTTGTCCTGCCTGAAAAAGATCTCCTCATAATAGACAGAATCAGTTGTGTCTGACTTGCTTCATGCTGGCAACGCTCAGTGTTTGCTTCTCTGGCAGCAAAAGCAAGATGACACCAAGAAATAACAGTGTAAGCTATGGAGAAAAAAGGATGGCATCAAAAAAGTAGCATTTTACATTTGATGCTCTATCCATATTTGTGGAGCAGCAAAACTTTGGGCCAACGCCTGTGTTAACCTGGCACACAATTATTCATGATCAAGATCATGCTCCAGTCTTGTGCTAGGCCAGACGGAAGCCCATATTCAAAGTGCTGACTGTGAAATGAACCTAGTCAGGTTGCCAGGGTCAACACAAAAATGAAATGTAAGAAAGAACATGAGAACAAAGTTAGCACCATATCTCCATGTGATGCACTTTTAAAAATATTACATGTATTTGAAATATGATACATATGATATATGATTTAATCCATGCAATATCCCCAAATATATGCTCTTTTCTCAGTATATGCGGAAATAATGGGTAACAGTGGGCATGAGCAGACTGCACTCATCCATGCAATAACATTCCGTTTTGGCCATTGCACTATACATTCCCTACTGAAATCTGTGGCAGATTTCTGTGACATCTCTCATTAAAATTGCCATTTGAAATCAAGGTCTTTGTGCCTTGTGCACACTTGCGAGAACATCAGCACTGTCCAGGACTGGTAAAAGAAACAGATTTTTAAAAAATAGATGCCTGAAAGGATAATCGGACAAATCCAAACAATTACCAAAACACAACCAATAATACACCCATCCACAGTCGACTTTAAACATAAATCTTCGAACACCTAAGCAGCCAGGGAAGATGTTGCAACTGTTTAGAAGGGTTAAAACACTCAATAATTTTGAAGAAGACCTAAATCAGGGCTGTCCAACTTTGGCAACTTTAAAATGTGTGGACTTCACCTCTCAGAATTCCTCAGCCACCATAGGTGGCTAGGGAATTCTGGGAGTTGAAGTCCACATATCTTAAATTTGTCAAGGTTGGACAGTCCTGGCCTAAATTATTTATGTCAGACATTATATCCTAAATTGTTTATGTCAGACATTATATCCTATTTCCACTTTTATTTTTTTACCTGCTTGCAGTGTGTAATTTATTTATAGCGTTCATATATCAGTACAGATCTTCAGAGAATATATGATTTAGCTTTGAACCTCCCCTCCACTTTTAACCTAAAGACTTTTTGAAAACATACACCGGTGCTTAACCCCCCATTCTGAAATGCTGCCTTGTAAAGTATAGATGCAGAGAATTAATGGATGGTTTAATTCCTTTCTCACAACCAAGACAGAATGGTCAATAATTTTTGCTTCAAAGATATTAAGCGGTGTGGTCAGATGCTGATGGAACAACATGGAACATTCCTTTTCTTGAAAATAAATTATTTTAACTTGAACTGTCTATTATACCCATAATCCACATGTCATGATATTTCAAAATACATTCTATGGGCATTTTAAAAACATTTATAACCAGAGATATTTTATTAATCTCACTGAAGTTTGAGTTCTGTGAAATTCCTCATATGCAGTATTTTGAAAGAAACCCTTAGCATTTATTGCAAATTGCACTTAGGGTAAAAACTGGTCATGAAATAGGAATGTACCAAATCCTTTTTACTACAGTGGAAATTCCTATAAAGCAACAGCCTTTCCTTAACACTTTTTAGAATCAGGTGTGTATTAGTTGGTGAAATTCAGCGGGATCTTTGTAGCATTCATTATAGAGAGGCTCCAGAATTCATAACTTAAATTCTTAAAATAAATCTTGCTGCTGCCCAGACATTTTCTTAATCTCCTTAATTGACCTCGTGTAAGGCTTTGAATAGCTGAGATGCGAGGAAACAAAAATACTCACTTCCAAATGAATCACTCAGACAATGCAGAATGGATAAAATATAAATTCTAGTTAAACAACAGTAAGAACATTACAACAGTGTTCATTATAGGATTGTACATGCTGGTTTGGCAATACTGCATTGTAATTTCTTGTTATCAGAGCTTTTTTTTATTCTGCCCCCTATCTGCACACATGTTTTGTTGTTATTTTCAGTTAGAAAGTTCAAAAGGACAGAAAATATTTAACAATGACCTTAGATTAGCTTAGAATATTTTTAAAACATTCCTGAAGAAAAGCTACCCAACTGGGTCTACTAACATCACAATTAAAGGCTTTAGGAATACATTGTTCCCTCTAATTCTGACGTTTCATTTATGAATGCCATTGCTTGTGTAACCAGAATGGCACCAACTACACACAAAATGATGGTAGGAGCAGACTTGGGGGAACCACAAGGTTGCAAAAGTACAAAAAAAAAACCTTTTAGGAATCTCTTTCCAAAATGTTCCAATGCAAGCTGAGCACACAGAACTGTGGAGTTCTCTCTGAACTTGGTTGTTTGCTTGCAGAAGTTTCATTACTCAACTTGGTAACACCATCAGTGCAAGTGAGTGTTCATTGTGTCTGCCTGGTTGATTCAGTCCTGCAGAACTGGTGTACTCTGAGTTCCTTCAAGAAAACAATGCCATTTGTTAGGACCCAAGGAGCACACCCTATCTGTAGTAGCACCTGCCTTTGGAATTAGCTCCCCATGAGCTTCTGCTTGCGTTTTGAAGGGCCTTGAAGACTTGGCTCTTCACCCAGGCCTTTGGCAAGGGTCAGTAAAGCCCCCTTTAGGTTTCTTTTTTGCTCCTTTCCATTTTTTTCTTTGCCATTGTTTATTTCATTTATATAGACAGTATTGTCTATTATTGTATTGGGTTTTTGCCAATGTTTTTTTATTTGTGAGAGAGCTGATTAGATTGGGAGTTGGGTGGTAGTTAAATTAATCATATAAATAAAAATATACATACATTTGCTGACCCTAATCCAATCTTCTTCATTACAGACACATATTACTGCATAGTCATATACTTGAGTTTTCTATGTATTTTGGAATTTTGGGGTTTTTTAATGGGTTGGGGCAAAGGAAAAGAATCTTCCTTATCATGAATGTTTATCTATTAGTTTAGAAAATTATTAACAAATCACAGTATTAGATCATAAAGAAAAGTCCTACAGGACTGTAAAGTATGACGTTTCTACAGTAATGAACTGGCCCACAAATATTTTTAATAGACTATTGCCCCTTTCATATACTGTCAAAGTACTTATCACAGCCAACCATGCAAAACTTTTTGATAACTCTATGTACCACCTTTAAAGGCAGCTTAAATATAATATAAATCAATACCCCTTTTAATTGAATGATGAATCCCAAATTATTGGGTAGAATTAAGTACCTTGGTGCAATTTACCTCCACTGTTATTCCTTCCCCATTCGCTCCTCTAATTATACTCATAATCTGTTCTAGGAACAAATGGTAAGAAAATGTAAGGAAATAAAAGTTTCCTGGATCTTGAACTGAACTACTTCCACTCAAAGAAACATATCTTTGAATTCTCATGTCATTTGTATATGCAGAATATATCTCTTTTTTTTTCAGCATTTTTCCTATGTGGTAGCAGGGTCCATTATGCTGGTTCACTGTCACTATTTGACACAGTCATGGGTCTGGTCAGGGTAGATGCCGGTGATCTTTAGGACATTGTGCAGCAAGTCGAGCCAGCATTGCTTCCGGTGACCCTTCAGCTGTGTGCTGCAGACCTCCAGCAGAAGATGCTTTCTGGGCAAGCATCTCATTGTCAGCACATAGGATGTGGCCTCAGAGCCAAGCTTCGCATAGTTTATTGGCAGTCGGAGAGATGCTATACCTCTGACGTCATTGTGGACATGGTCATAGTGAGTGATGCCAGGGATCCAATATAGCATCTCTGTATGCAGAATATGTATATAGGGTAGCAGCAATTATCTCATTTAAATTACTATGAGACACTTTTACCTTCTTGTAAAGTTTTAGTGATATTAATATCATGAACAGATCTGTCAAGTACAAAGGTGTGATATGTAATCATTAGTTGATTCTCACTCCCAGTCCAGACAAAAATTAGTTTTGCATATCTATGCTCAACTGAGAAAGCTACAAACATATGAACATTCTTATTTTTCTTCTTCTACTCATGCCATCTTATAATTGCAATACTTATCATTTTCGTATGAAATGAAGCTTCATTGAGGTTGGTGGGATTTATTTCTTAATAGATAAATTTAGAACCAAAATATTTGCATTATGATCAGTTTAAGCTTTGAAGTAAATTAATATAAAAGTAATAACTCAGATTTCTTTTGGGACTAGTCTCTGGTCATTACAGTATCAATTTGCTCAAATCAGTGGATTTCAGCATACTCTCTAGTTTATGAAACATATATGCTGATAGTAGCATCAGAGAAAATGTGTTGAAAGAAAACAAATGGCTGATCCCTCCCTATCTCTATATATTCAGTGGAAGTTCACTGAACAGAATCTTTTAGGGGATTTACAATCTCAGGCCATATTTTGTAACAACACTCTTCCTTCCATAGAGGTTTTGATCATATAGATAAGATATGTGGATATGTATGTGTTTATATATTCCTGTTTTTCCATCTAGGCATGTATTATTATCCGGAGATGTTTTAGGAGTATTCTGAAGCAGTTCCGCTGTTGGCTACAATTGGATTATCCAAATTACACTGAAAACAAGTAGATGAGACACAAAAGTTAGGATGTCTTACTTTCAGATTTTATTTGAAAGGAAGCACTTCAAAGAAAACTATTTGGCACACAGCTGAGGTATCTGAAATGTAAATATTTATTTCATTTTATTTTGTTGTTGTTTGTGTGTTTTATTTGTACAATGGGCCATCTGTTCTGGGTGTCCAAAGACTTCTCATAGGTGCCCATTTTCTATTTGCCTCTTCATCCTTTCTCCAAAATTTAGATGTCACATAGCATGAAACTCCCCCCAGTGAGGCACCACCTTGCTGTGGTTGGGAGGCTTGTGTGCTCTGAAGAAGATGAGAGCTCGACCAGAGGTTCAACCATACTGAACAGGTCTCATCAGAGGAGCCAGACGAAGAGTGTCTCCCCCCTATAAAAAATATGAGAAGTAAATTACAGAAATCCATACTGGCTCGGTCGTCGCCCGGGTTAACAAGGACCACGCTAGATGT
>JANHZU010000890.1:43679-65078 GCA_032468055.1 Acrochordus granulatus
TGCAAAGGAGAGGAGGGGGAGGGACTTCCTGGAGATTGAATCGGGAGTCTCCGGAGTTCTCTCTCTTGAATGCCTTTTGTTTAATTTATGCTGTTTACGCAGTGAGAGAGGAGAGCTCCGTTGGGAGATTTCCCACATGAACTGATCGCGCGGTGCTCATTGCGATCAGGAATGTAGGCAGAACACACGCACACACGCTGTTTCTGGTGTGGCAATGGAGTAAATCGCGCAAGGGGAGAGATGGTACAGCGCAAGCACGCTGCTTCTGGTATGGCAACGGAGTAAACCGCGCAAGAGGAAGGACGGTAGAGCGCAAGCATGCTGCTTCTGGTATGGCAATGGAGTAAACCGCGCAAGGAGAGAGATGGTAGAGCGCAAGCACGGTGCTTCTGGTATGGCAATGGAGTAAACCGCGTGAGAGGAGGGATGGTAGAGCGCACACATGCTGCTTCTGGTATGGCAACGGAGTAAACCGCGCGAGAGGAGGGACGGTAGAGCACACACACGCTGCTTCTGGTATGGCAATGGAGTAAACCGCTTGAGGGGAGAGACGGTAGAGTGCAAGCACGCTGCTTCTGGTATGGCAATGGAGTAAACTAAGTGAGAAGAGAGACGGTAGAGAGCAAGCACGCTGCTTCTGGTATGGCAGTGGAGTAAACCGCGCGAGAGGAGGGACAGTAGAGCAAGCACACTGCTTCTGGTATGACAATGGAGTAAACCACGTGAGAGGAGGGATGGTAGAGCGCACACGCTGCTTCTGGTATGGCAATGGAGTAAACCGCACGAGGGGAGAGACAGTAGAGCGCACACACGCTGGCTGCATTAGCAGAACGCGCGCATGGGGTTGCTGTCTGCAACAATGGAGTAAAGCACGAGGTAAGAGTCAGCAGAACTCTCATGAGGAGTTGCCTGAACGGGAAATACAGAGCACGCTTACTGATGACATGCAAGGTTTGGCACGAAGTTTACTCGTCTCATGAGTCGCGGCTCATCTAGCGGAATATTTTTTAATTAAATTTTCTGCTCGTCCTGCGAGTTTCTCGCCCTGCGAGTTACTCGTCTTGTGAGGCACCACTGTATATTGCCTAAAATAGATGATTTATTGATCCTTGACAAGTGTTCAGTCTTACTTTTCAGAGAAGAATCATAGTCAGTGTTCATCCTAGGGAGAACCTACATTTTCAGACAAAATCTTTGAAACCCTGAAAAAAAGATCTACAAATAGATGTTAATAGTGGAAAATTCAGAGAAAAGGTAAGAAGTACTGTCTTGCTGTGAACTGTTTATGGCAGTTTTGATTGACAGTGTAACCCATCATACACAGCATCAGCTGAGTTCAGAGTTCAGTTTTTAAAATGGTGTTGATAGAGAAATATACAAGCAAGGGACAGTTGTCCCTTTTGACCCCTCAAAGGAAATATCTGCTTCCCTCTCTGAAAGTTATCTTTTTGCATTGGGAATATTCTTATCTAAATATTTAGCATAATATCCCCTGAATAAACCAATACTGTAACATATTCCATCCAAAATATCCAATATAGACTTTTCATTTTTGTTTCTTTTAGAAATGATTCAGATGCAGATTCTCTATTGGCCAAGCATGGTTAGACTCGCAAGGAATTTGAGTGTGGTACAGCAACTCTCAGTATACTTGCAAGACAGCAGTACATAAAATAATATAAACAAAAAACAAAATTATGTATTCAACAGTAAAGTGTGCATTCAAATTATGCAGCCAGTAGAAAAATAATATATGAAGTATAGAATTAGAGCCACAATCTATTGTTGTTGTCGATAAGAATATATACATCTTAGACAGAACTTCTAAGTTAATTTAGAATTCTTTGTATTTTGTGTCCTATCATATAGCATGAGTCGAGTATTCACCTGAATGATGGCACAAAGGAAAAAACTGTCCCTATGTCTGTTTTGGTATGCAATACCCTATAGTGCCATCCAGAGGTTCAAACAAATTATGTCCTTCTCTTGACCCTCTCAATATACATGGAGGGCTGGCTAGCTGCAGTTATATAAAAATGAATTTGTATATTATTGTATTGAATGTTTTTTTCTCACAGAACAGCTTAATCTTGGTGAAATTCTCATGTAGCTTGAATTTCTTTCATGCTACCCACCAGATCAGGGGAAAGGGTCATTGAGATTTGTCTTGTAATTCAGTCTTGTCAACTCAGGAAATATGAAATCCCTTGGAGACGTTTTCTAATCTTACCCTGTTAAATCACCATCTATGAAACCCAAGTCAAAGGTCATAACTGAGGCAATGAGGATATACTGCAATTCTTGAAAATACAGGAAACACAGATGTAATAATAGTAATCCTTTCACTAAGGCTAAAATGTGCCTATGAACTATACGGTCATAAATACTCATCCTAGTTCAGCTCCAAACCCTTTTTCTTCTTATAATTCTGCTTCTCATAAAGCAAGGTTTGAAACAGTACGTAGTTCCTGGTAAAAGTGAAATACAGTTCCCAATACTTGGCTCAAAATTTATCATTTGTTCCTTGAGGAAATGCACACAGTTTTGACGAAAAATCCATTTTTCCAAGGCAGGTTTAAATCAGTTTATCAGTGTTTTATTTAAAACAAAAAAGTGAATAATGAACATTACAGAATAACTAAAATACCATATATTTATCTTCCTGATAGGCTTAATTAGACCAGCATGATTGAAAGGGCAGTATCAGAACAGAGGGCTACTGACTGAGATTTAGAAAGTTGTCAGAAGGGACTTGTGACTTGACTTTATTGCAGTTCCTATTTTTCTATCTTGTTTTCTTCCTGGTCAAAAAGGTTAAGGTAATAGCAATAATAATGCAATCTGAATTCATTATTCACTCAAATACCCCAGAATCTGACTCTGCATTTTACAGGATTTTTCCATCTTTATATTCATAAGTTCTACATTATGTGGGCAATAAAAGTTTTCTTCAGTTTCAGTTAATATATTTGTGCCGTTTATACCAAGAGCAGGCAAAACCTGGAACAAACTATTAAAAGTTACATTGTTAAGATAGTTAAATGGAATACCATGCAATCATATAAAAAGAATCAACTGATTGTAGTAATTTTTTTTGTAGTTGTTAAAAAAACTTTTCTAAAAAAGAAAGAAAACAGCATTGGCTTCATATCCAGCTGCACATTAAAGTTGGCGCTGAATTTCAAGTGTGAACCTGAAAACACTGAATGTGCTGTGTTTTTTAAAGAAATCCTTCTTTGTAGAAGATATGTAATGTCCCTTTGTGGCAGGCTGGTTTGCATAAGAATGACTCTCTTTTGTTACTTGTGGTCACATGGTGGAGTTCGCAGTAAGTAATGAAAGAAACAACATAAATGATCATTTTCCATTTTCTCCAAGCCTTCCCTCCTCCAACAAGCATTTCTAAAAAATTTCTTTTAGAATGTAAATACTGTTAAGCATTTTAAACAGCTCTCTGTTATTAACATTTCAGGCTTAATTAGTACTTTCTCTGTATCTACTTCTACACCTTCTCAGTTCTTCTATCTTAAGCAAGAGTGTCATTTAGCTTTTAAGAAGCTGGAAAACCTCAAGATGAAACAGAAAAATAATTTTCTTCCCCCATGTGGTAGGATTTGTCATCAGGGGCATGATCCAGCCAAAGTTTAGTACTGTACTAGGAAAAGGGGAAGGGGAAGAGATACATCATTGGAATTTCCATGTAAATTTGCCTTA
Organism: Acrochordus granulatus; assembly: GCA_032468055.1. Lineage (NCBI taxonomy): Eukaryota > Metazoa > Chordata > Lepidosauria > Squamata > Acrochordidae > Acrochordus > Acrochordus granulatus. The sequence continues at coordinate 47,394 of JANHZU010000890.1, forward strand.
TCAAAATGTATCTGTTAAGAAAAATCCAGATTCGCATTAGGAAAACGCTATGCTGAAGAAATGTGTACTTAAGAAAAGCATACAAAAAAGCCTACATATTTTCAGGCAGACTTTAAAAGAAAATTCCACTTGTAAATGTTGAAATAAATTTGCATCTGTGGTTTCTAGTTTCATATTCTCCACACCAAGTACTTGAGAACACAGATAATTGTTTTTTGAAAGTGATATATTTCAGAGACACTAGTTAATCTCCTTGCTCACTCACAAAAGTGTGATCTAACACAGCAGAGCTGGAGTCCTTGTTTTCATACATATACCTGCCCACCCACACATTCACACTTCATCATGCAAGTGCATTTTCCATCTGATGCAAAATGGGATAAATTGCATTTTTGAAAAGGAACATTAATTAATGTTCTTTCCATTTCTACTGACATTTTTTCCACATCAAAAACAATGGGATATAAAATGCTTGACTATGAAAGTATGATCCATCCCATATTTTGATTAGAAATATATAAGATGATAGAATTGCTATCCTTGGAAAATATATTTTTGTACCTTTAGCAACAACTTGACGTCTATAAGTTTAGTGAGAAATTATTCTTCAAATATTTGGAGTTTCAGTGATTTAATTTCTTCATGCTAGGCTGCCATTCAAAGGACTAGAGTTGGCCTAATTAAGAATTTGGTATCTCTAGATGAGAATGCAAGATAGGTAGATAGATGGACAGATGGACAGATAGAATGTTATTGAGCAAAGCAGCTCTTCTTCATAAGCAAACTTTACTCTGTAAAATTAAGCATCTAGAGTCACATATTTAAAAAAAATATTATGCATGTTGTATAATTTGTCACCAACCAAACTGAATATACTGTAGACTGCCAATCTTATATGGCAGCCCAGTGGATCCTCAACAATGTTGCATTCAATTAATTTGAAAACTGTAATTAAAATTTAAGGTCCAGAACAATTTATTACCTATGGCTTCCTCAACTATACTGAGGAATTATAATCCAATAATTTGAAGCTGAGGGTGCTTAATATAAATTTAGGGCTCTAAATCTGGAAATATTAAACAACACTATTAGCATGTTTTTCCTCTACTATAGCCCTTCTGCATTTTTTTTTACAGTGTTTCAGCTGGTTGGCCATGTGTTCCTTACCCATGTAATAAAATGTAAGACAAGTAGGAGGAACACAAGTACACTACTCTTCCAAACTGCTCACCTTAAATGAAACTTATAGATCTTTCTTGCATGTATTTGAAAGCAGATGCTCAATTTTCAAGTGCCCATTGAGTACACTGCTCACAGAAAACCTCTTAAACATCATGTAAGTATCACTTTAAGTCCTCAACCCATCATTTAAATTTCATATTGGACATTATTATTATATCTTATCCACCATACACAAAACTGCTTTGAGAATGATACACCAGGAGTTCTGTTCCAAATAGAAAGAAATCAGCAGGACCAGTACTAAACTATATTTGATTTAATTTTATAATAGTTACATTTTATAGCTCCATTTTTATTTTATTCCTGACTTAATTAGAATTTTTTTTTGTATTTCATTCAAGTTCTGTAAATTCAATTGCTTAACTCTATGCTGTCCTGGTCCATAATACTAACATAATAAAGATACGCTGTTTGATTTAGTTTAATTCACTTCTGAATTTAAATTGAATCAAATGCAGTTCACATTATTCATCACAAGTTTAATAATAATTCTGATTTACTTTTCACTGGCCTTTCAGGATCTGCCTTAGGATTCATAGTTTCACATGTTCTGTTCTGGTCAAAAGCTTGATAAATGGTCAAAATACTCTACAAAATAAATCTGCAGTAAAGTTAGCATGGATGAAATGAAGTGATGCTATTTTTAGATACAGGGTGAGGTGTTTCACATTGTGCCACAGGCAGAGAAAAAAGTCACTAAAACTAACCCTACCTATATCTATTTAGTTTGCTTTCTCCTATACCATGAAGAAAACAAAGAGATGGAAAATATGTTTTCCATTTCTTTTTATTTTTTTCAAAGTCAATGCTGGTATCAAGACCAAATCACCAAGATTTAAACACAAAATAAGCCAGCTATTGTTAATAGAGCAGAATGCAATCAAAGGGACATGTGGACAAAGGCAGCAATGTTTATATCTCACACAGACATAGCTAGAATGAAGTAGCCACCTACTCAGTAGTTCTCTAAAGCAAAGGATTACAAACATTTCAGGCTGTGGAAACTGCTAGTTAAAGTAAAAACATTCTCAGAATGTTGCCATTGATCAAGAGGCAAATATATAGTGATAGAAAATCAACAATAGAATGAAACTTGTGCAATTTATTTATGCACATTTCTATAATGTAGTAAGATTATTTGAATTTTACAAAAATGGTTGCATCAATTATCATTCCAGAAAGTTATTTTTATTACTATAAGTACAAAAAATAAACTTTTACTATAAAAAATTATAGTATAAAAAAATAATGTGTCCAGTGCACAAAAATTCAAATTTAAATTTCACAGTGATTTAGGAATTAACCAAACAACTGTGTTTAATGACTGGAATATCATAGCTTTTCCTTAGAATAATTGCACCCCTTTATTCATCTACACCAGTACTTATCAAACTTGGCAACTTTAAGATGTGTGGACTTCAATTCCCAGAATTCCCCAGCCAGAATGTCTTATATTATCCATTGGAATTTCAGTTTCTAGAATTTCATTTTAAAAAATCAGTACAGATTATAAGAAAGAAAGGACAATCATTTCATAGAACACAATTGATAAGCTAGTCATTAAACTGACTTCTTTCTGGATGAGATGCAGGAAAAAGCAGTCTGTTGGTTTCGATATCTAGAATAAAAGAAAAAGCTTTGCTAAACAGCCACTATTGTAAATTTGCTGAATTAAGAGAAACATGTATGTTGTTCATATAAGAACATCAGTTTTATCCTTCCTTGTTAATGCTTCCTTTTCAAGGATTCTATTTTTCATGGCACTAAAAATAAGCTTGAATCTATATGTGCCTATGGGTTTAATTATAAGTCACCCTTGCTCTGAATATATAGGTTACTGGTTTTTCATGTAGGAAAAAATCAAAACCTAGTGCAACATTTACTTAAATTCTTGCTGAACTTAGGGAACACATTTACTTGGAAAAGTTACAGAACCATTCCTAACAGTGCCATTGAGAATTCTGTCAAGGTTTTAAAAATACATGTATTGCTAAATGCAGACAAACGCAGAATTGTGTCAAAATTGACCAACTAAAAATAATCTGTTCCCTGTTCTCTGCTCTGATTAAATGAGCAAACAATTTACTTTTTGAACAATGTCAATAACAAGGAATGTCTACATTCTGATTCAATAAAAGACTATTATAATATGATCAGAACTTCAGCTACTATAAACCAAATGATTTTATTACACTTTATTAAATGTGTTTGCAATTTCTAAAATTGTATATAGCCAAATTGAACCCATAAAAAATGGAAGATAGTCAGCCAGTTCTTGTCTGCACTGGTCGGACAAAAGGATTATTTTGTGTATTCACACCAATCACACTTTTCCCTGTTGGATCTCAGGATTTTCTTTAAATTTTATCTGCCTCAAATACCTATATTATGAATACAATTGTCATATTTCTCAGTTCTACAGATCCATACATTTTGCACAGAACAAAACTCAAAGCAAATTTTAAAATGTTTCCTTATGCAAAACAGAAATGGATCTAGAGGGCTGTATTTGTTTTTAAAGGAGAACTTCATAACTTTGCCAATCCTTTCTTGCTAACAGAATGATACAATAAGTCTGTAGTCAGAGCTGAAGAGCAAATCAGGGCTAAAGGGATTTATAAAAAGCAAACTTGGAGATGGATGTTGGTGGAGGTATGGAGATATCAGATCTCCAGCAAAGGGGTAATTTTCACTAAAATCTAAACTGCAGCTATACACTGTAACACAGAATTTGAATCCCCATAGATGTAGGTGGGGCCCTTGGCAAACCAAAGCCCTTGATTATAGCCCCAGAATTATAACCAAAATTTGATGCAACCAAATTTTAATCTCTAATAAAGCAGGAGTCATTGGGAGTTGGGCAGCAAATAAATTTAATAAGTTATTATCTGTTCACAACAATGTGAAGTCACAACTGCCAGTTCTTTAGCTGGTGTTGGCCTTCATATGCATCAAGTTCTTCCTAAGAACCTAAGATATCATAATATTTTGGTGTAGTATATGGGTGGATCCAAGCAGTGTGGCCTTTCGCAACTGACAGATGGAAATTTTGTCAATGCACAGATTTTCTAAGTGCTAACCAAGATTTTGACTCAGGAAACTACCATGGCTGGTTTATGCCATAATCTTTCCATTTTGATTTTCAGATCTTGATATTTTGTGATCTTTTCGAATTCTTTATCTTCTCTATCCCCTGATATTGCCACATCAGTTGACACTTTCTTTTCAACTACAGTTAACTTTAGTATGCCATGAGCATTTTATTTATTTATTTATGAGCTGTAATCAAATAAAACATTACACCACTAAAAGAATAAATGCAATCTTCAATAACTTCCGTTGATAACTAGGCACTTATTATTTGTAATGAATTATGTCACTAGGATATAAAAGAGTAAAAAGAGCAGGCAAATATTCCAGATAAAATAGCGTGGCATGAAAAGAAGGAGGACTCAAATGTGATACTCCAAAATTTTAATCCTGAGTCAAGGGCGATGTTAAGTTCAGCATTCTGCATGTGAAATATTAATTTGTTATTGGGTCATAAATATTTGAAGGCAATTTGCAAAGAAATATTTGAGCGTACTACATCTTCTAGTATAGCCTTTCCTAACCTCCAATCTATTAACTGTTGGTTATGAATTTTGTGCACTGAAGACTTAACAGAACTGTAAGGTGCTATGTTGGGAGGGAATCCTCTACAACAGGATAATAAAGTTATCAAAAGATTCCTTAATATCTTTTGCCCTATGATACCCAACCCTACATGTAGACACTGAAGCTTTTTAATGGAAGTCATGAAGAATACAGCATTTGTGGTTTTCTTTACTAACCTGTGGAAATTGTTCTGAAGTCTCTGTATATATTTTGGGAGTTTACTGCACCATTGGTGCAGATGAAAGGTTAATTGTTCACTGTTTGTTGTACAGAGGTTCATCTTCTGTTCAAATCTCACTTTTTCTATGCAATGTCATGCCTGGAATTTGTAGTCAGTGTCTGTCCCCTTAGATCTATGATTTTCTGCCTGTGTCTCTATCAGAACCTCAGTATTCTGTCTGTCTCAAAATATATGTGCCAATATCTACTGCTTACTTGTTGATTTCGTCCCTGAAATCAATCAAACTTCCACTTAGACATTTTAAGTTAGGGCTAATGGTGGGTCTGGAGTGCAGGAAAGTAGCCCAATAATTATGTTATGTCCTCACATAAAAATAAATGTAAGGAAAGCTCTTTTTTTTTGCAACCCAATAGGCATGGTGCTGTAATAAGTTTTGGGCATTTCTGCCCAAACCAAAAGGTACTAGACAGATCAATTTAGCTAAGCTGAGCTTATGTATTATAAAGAAGCAAGATGCCTCCAAAAACAGAGGTACTGGAGGTGATTGGATTTAAAGAAGTGTTCATAGGAATCACCCCAAATGTGCTTGGACAGCTGACAGTTGCCTGGTTGAAGGGGGACCAGAACCCTGCAAAACCAGGTAGCTGCTGGTTGCAGCAACAAGGGTTAAGCTCATAGTCCAGCAAGCGCCTTTTCTGTTAACAGCGTCATCCTGGTCTTAGCTTTTTTTTCTGCTTAGCAACTGCTTTTTTGGCTTGGATTTTATTGAGATTGCTAAGAACTTAGTTCTGCATGGATTTACAATCTGTTTCCTCTACAATCAATCACAATATTTTGGAGAATAATGATAGAAGGCTTATAGATGAAGAACTAAATTGACATGGAGGTAGGAGCAGAATGCTCTGAATGTGAATGAATTGTGATCTTAGCAAGTATTTGGTGCTGCACCTAATTTCTTAAACTTTTGAAGAAGACATAACATATATGGCAGCAGTTTAAGACCCTGTGAACTTTATGAGTTGTCATTTTTGACTTTTTTTGTTTTGATTATTTCAGATAATGTTTGTGTTACTCTGTGCTACTGGTGGCAAGCTGACAACAATAGCATGTGATGGTGGTCTGAATACCTGGATTAACTGTTTATCTGCTGGATTTAAGGACTCTGAGAACTTTTTTCTCTTTCTTTTTTTTCTGTTACTTTTTTTATATATTATATTTTATAAAGAAGCAAGATGCCTCCAAAAACAGAGGTACCTAGAGGTAATTTCATATGAGGCAGACTTTAGAGGAGAGCCAAAAAACTAATGAAAATATAGAAGGGAAATTGAGTGAAAATGGAATCAAATATGAAATTGGAAGGAAAAATAGAAAAAACAGAATTGAAGTTAAACTGATCAGAAGATGAATCTGTTTAATGTTGAATTTAAGCAGATGAAAGAACAGATGAAAACTTTTCATATAAGAGTTGAAGATACAGAGCAGTTAGAAAGAACTGCAAATATTCAAGCTTTTTTTGAATTAAGACAGAAGACTTTTCTTGCACTGAAAAGCCTCCCAGAGCAAATAGAGAAGAACAAAGATTTAAAGGATGAGATTGTGGAAGCTTTGGTGGGCTTCTTAGATTGGGAAGTCTCACTGATGACAAACAAAATAGATACAGCCTACAGGGTTAACTCTCTGTTGGCAGCTAAGTAACACCTGCCCAGGTGCATAATCCAATTTGTGAGAAGTTCCATTAAAAAGCAAATATTACACTTTCAGGTTAAATTTAAATGGAAAGAAAAAAACTAATTTTATTGAGAATAATCCTAGTAAAAATTTTAAGGAAGAGAAAGGAATACTTCTTTTTAACAGAGGTTTTAAAGAAGAATACCATTATGTATAGAAGGGAGAGATTAGAAGGAATGATTCTTAACTATCCAGGGGAGAGATGACAAAAAAGCTGAAGTGGATGACATATGCAGATATATTAAAATGTATTAATGAAATTTGAAACTTTTATTTTAGGTATAATCAATAAATATTTTGAGAAACCATATTTTGGGGGTTTTTTGTACATATTTTTTGTATGGTATCTTAGTAAGATTGGTACAGCGGAACCTTGGATTGCGAGCACCTCGGTGCATGAGATTTTCACAAGATGAGCAAAAATTTTTAATAAAGTTTTATTTTGGTTAACAAGCTCATGCAGGAAATCTGATAACAGAGCCGACAGTTCTCCTCTCTCGCTGCATAAACAGCATAAATTAAGTGAAAGGCATTCAAGAGAATGCACTCCCGAGACTCAGGCTCCGGATTCTCCTTCCAGGCAGGCCCCTCCCCCTCCTCTCCTCCCCCTCCTCTCCTCCCTCTTGTCTCCCTCACGCCAGCCAGGACTGTTCTCAAAGTGCACACACACACACACATGTACACAAAAACACACAAACCCACATTACCCAGCACCATGCAGCCCATTCCCTGCTGCGTACCTCTTCTCCCCTCATAGCATGGAGGCAGGTTGAGACAAGAAACATTTCCAAACCACCCAAGAAAGACCCCCAGAAGGACATTGCTAAGGGAAAAGGGAAAAGGCCCTTTTGCCTCGAGTGACAGCAGCAGTGGATCCTCCGATCCAGCAGGTGGCACCAGACAGCAGCCGGCCTAGCAGCAGCCAAGGCCAGAACCTGCCTCAGAGCAGTTCCATAAGTACTGGTTAGTTTATTCTATTTCTGCTTTATTTTGTGTGTTAATCATTGTTACTTGTTTCAGATGTTAGGGACAATTATTTCTACATAAAATTCCATTGAAAATGATTTTTTTGTGAATATTTTGGGTGTGTGGAACAGATCGTCCGACTTTCCATTGTTTCCTATGGGAAACCTCGTTTCAGTTTTAGAGCATTTCAGAATAAGAGCGTTCTTCCAGAATGGATTAGTCTTGTAATCCAAGGTTCCACTGTATATGCCAGAATGTGGAAAGAAGAGATCTCTATGGAGGATGACTGGCTTTTAAAACTCATTGAATTGGTCAAGATGGCAAAACTGACAGCACTCGTAAAGTAATAAATAAATAAAAGAAAGTTGGTAGACATTTGGAAGCCATTCTTGGATTTTCTGCTGAGGAAATACAATAAAAAAAGCCTTTGGTAAACAGACTATATGACTTAGAATCAAAGTTAAAATTTATATAATTACAGTGGATCCTTGGATTACGAGACTAATCCATTCTGGAAGAACGCTCTTAGTCCAAAATGCTCTTAAACTAAAATGAGGTTTCCCATAAGAAACAATGGAAATTCAGACGATCCATTCCACATCCCCAAAAATATTCACAAAAAAATAATTATCAATGGAATTTTATGAAGAAATGATTGTCCCTAACATCTGAAACAAGTTACAAGGATTAACACACAGTATAAAGCAGAAATACAGCAAACTAACCAGCACTTGTGGATCTGCTTTGAGGCAGGCTCTGGCCTCGGCTGCTGCTAGGCTGGCTGCTGTCCAGCACCTCCCGCTGGCTCGGAGGATCCACTGCTGCTGTCACTTGAGGCAAAAGGGCCTTTTCCCTTTTCCCTCAGCAACGTCTTTCCGGGGGTCTTTCCTGGGCGGTTGGGAAATGTTTCTTGTCTTAACCTGCCTCCATGCTATGAGGGGAGAAGAAATGGGCAGCAGGGGATGGACTGCATGGTGCCAGGCAATGAGGTTTGTGTGTTTTTGTGTGCATGTGTGCACGCGCACACTTTGAGAACAGTCCCAACTCGCGTGAGGGAGATGAGAGGGAGGAGAGGAGGGGGAGGAGACTGCCTGGAAGGAAGATCTGGAAGGAGAATCGGGAGTTCCTTCTCTTGAATACCTTTCACTTAATTTACACTGTTTATGCAGAGAGAGAGAGAAGACCGTTGGCTCCGTTATGAGATTTCCCATGTGAGCTCATCACGCGGTGCTCATCTTGCAATTTGCCACTCATCAACTGAAATAAATTTTCTTAAAAATTTTTGCTCATCTTGTGAAAATATCATGTAGCGAGGTGCTCGTAATCCGAGGTTCCACTGTATAAGAAATACTGTGGAAAAATAAGATTGGAAATATTAAACAGTTAATAAATTTAACAATTTATATTGATATGTTAATTGGTAGGTTGATAGAAAGGAACATGCATTAAGCCTAAAAAGTGAATAAAAGTTTATAATTATATATATTGTTTATAGTTTGAAACAAAGAAATGCATGTTATGAATAATAAATGAATTGTAGTACATAATTAGTATAGCATATGAATTTGTATGAAGTATATAATATATACATTGTTTCCTTTTTTTAAGTATTTAATGTATTGTTTAGATTAGAAAGAGGGGAACATAGTTCTTTTTCTTTTTGGGTTTCCAGAAAGTTATCCATACACAGTTAGGTTGGGAATATTATATGGGAGAGGATTTGTGTTGTTTTCCCTGCCACCTTTTTTCTTTTTTTAGTTTTGTATTGTATGTGTTGTTTTATTGTGTATTTTGTGTTTTGTTCTGTTATGTATTTTGTCATACTTTGTGTATGTTGCTAAAAATTAATATTTTTTTTCTAAAAAATAGTAAAGCTTAAAGACTAATAATTGTTTTTCTTGAAAGACAGAAGTTTATAGCATTTTATATCAGTTGACAAACTGTCATATTTCCTGATTGGACTAATATAATTTATGACTCAAAAGAATATTCCCTATAAAATATTTAATTTTAAATAATGTTGTCTGTGTGTTTGTATGAATTAATAATTTAAATGTTAAAGAAAGAATCCTAAAACGTTTCAGAGGGAATCAAATATGGAGAAATTGGAAGGAAAATCATTTAATCACATCTGATTAAACTAGTGAAACTATTCTGAGTCTTCATCGCCTGGTAGCCATTGATACATGAAGCCTGATATTGTTCTGGACTGCCTATGGGATTTAAAAGTAGGAGGGTTATGGTTAGGGTTTATTTATTTAAAGTAAATTAAATAATTTCTACATGTACTCTGTGGGTGGATGGATGGATGGATTATTATAAGTATATTTTATGCAAATCCAGGCCATTCTTCTTTGTAATGTGCTAGTGGGCCTATCAGGCAAAATTATTGTTGAGCATGTAGTATTATCACTTTTCCGCAGTGCCTTCTAACTTAAAGTAAGTTATGATAAGGCCATTATTAAAGAAAAGAACACAATTCCAAAGATGAAGACTGTAGGCCTATTTTGTATCCTAAATTTTTAGACTGTGGTCATAATACTACTCTTTCTCATATACATGTTTTCCAGTGTTAAATTCTCACACAAATGTTTGTTCTGTTGTGCTAAGCAGATGCTTCAAAATTTATAGATGGCAAATCTATATAATAATGCAAAAGATATTGCAGATTCATATTATGATGATACCAGAATTTTTCCTACTGGATTTTATGAAGAAGTTATTAGAAAAGAAATATGAAAAAATAATACTGCATATGGTAGCTACAGCAAGATTATTGTATGGAAAAAATTGGAAAAGCAATAAAATACCATGGAGAATTGGATTAAAAAAATTAACTGAACTTGCAGAAATGGCAAAGGTGACCAGTCTAATCAGAGAAAAAGCAATAAAGGCTTTTTTGAAAGACTGAAAACCTTATGCAGACTGCATAAAACAGTCAGGGTCAATCACCGGAACTGAAGATTTATTGTTCCAAGCTTTCAGACTCGTGCTAGAGCCCATTGTCAGGGAATATTCATCTCATCAAAACAACCCACAATAAATTGCTCTCTCCTGACTGTATAAATGGCCAGCTGGTGCTTAACTGAGTCGTTAATTACTGTTTCTGACTACTGCCCCATTCCCAGCTTTGAAGCACCTGATAGACAGGCAGTAATTCAGCACTCTTGTTTATGGACAGGGGCCCCAATTCCCAGGCCTCAATTATTTCCCTAGCCATTTTACTCCTGTCTGGCTGACAATCACAGCAGCTGCAAAGTTAAAGGTATGCCCTTGTTCATTGCAATGTGTGGCTACTAGTGAATTAGGGTGCCCTCATTTAAACATCTATTCATCTTCCCATAACCTGTTGGTTAGTTTTTTTCCTGTTTGACCAATGTAATTCTGTGGGCAATCCATACAGACTTTTTGTTGAAAGAAGAAAAAATCAAATTGATGATTTCAGAATTTAGGGATTATAGAGAGACTAAGAGGTTTGGGAAAAGATTAAGATAACAATTGCTTGATAGAAAAAAGGGTGGAAGACATAATTATATGTTTTTTTTTCTCTTTCCTTTTTCTCTATTTTTTATTTTTTATCTTTGTTTTTATTTGTTTGTATATTTTTTAATACATTGAAAAATCTTAAATTCTACACGCATACACACACATGCTGGAGAATTCTGTAACTCTCTGGAAAGATCTATATTGAAAAGTTATACACGCAGAGACACATGCACGTGCGTGCACACGCGCACACACACATTAACACATACATACATACTGAATACATGTATTCTATAACTCAATTGCTGCCCTGCATATCTTCAGACAAATCTTCATACAATTGTGATTCTCTTCCAATAATTCATTTTGATATGTATAAACATCTGAATACAGCATTTGAAAAGTAACTTTATCAAGAGAGTTTTCTAGTTCCAAAATTAATGTATCTAAAATAGATTTTTCATATATTGTCTTGTTCTGTGGTCTGTTATCATCTTTCACAAACTCCTTAAAATTATCACCTTAACTATTTCCATAGTTGAATTTAAAGCATTTTTGAAGGCAAGATAACAAATCCATCATTCAGTGAATCTCCTTGTACAGTACTGTCACTTGCTGCAAGGATAAACATCATATCATAAACAATATTAAACCACAGAGTTGCATAGAGAATGTATTAATTCCCTCTGCTCCAATAATAGATGTGATTGTCCATTATCTTTGTCTGGATCAGTTATTCTGCCAGACACACAATCAGCCAAAAGTCCTTTGTCATTAGTTACTCTATCTTCTGTAGCAACAAGCTTCTACGTTCCACCCAAATGAGATAGTTAAAACTGCCTGGAAATGTTCTTCTAAGCATTATATTTTTGTTTCTTTTGGGAAACAAAAGAGATCTCCTCAAATGTTTTGTCCCCCAAATCAAATGTTGGCCAATCCAAGAGTAAATGTGTACCCTCTGGTTGCGTCTGCTTATTTTCTTGTGGTTTACTGGAAGCTGAACGCTATGAATTATACACACATTTATATACATACATACAGTATATAAATTTAACTATTCAATTACAGTGTGTGGATATTTATCCAAAACATTTAACAAAACTTAAAACACTATTTTTTCCATATGAGAACTAGGAATGTGAGCTGTTAGCTAAATCAGCCAAGACCTAAAGAGAAATTCTGCATCAGTGAAGCTATTCTTCAAGTTCGTGTCTTGATTTCCAGTCTGCAGTAACAGCATACTATAGAAATTATTTCAGCAATTTAAATATAGGTACAAATAATATGGTACTTAACCTTCTCTGTACTAGTGTTGAGTCCTTAATCCATATTTATATATTAAGACCTGGTCTCAGGCTTAATAAGTGTAGTAATGCTGACAAAGACGGGTGCAGTGAAAGTCTAGAAAGATCTAGATAGATTAAAGCTCTCTTCAAGTATTATAAATTTAACTATACAACTACAGTATGTGGATATTTATCCAAAACATTTAACAAAACATAAAACATTACTTAAGAGATACATATTATGTTCTAGTGAACTTTTGATGACCAGGATATGATAGATACTAATTTGAAGAGAAATCATTTCTGGATCCAAAAACATCACAAGATTCTACATGATGGACCAAGTACCTCCTCCCAAACCATTATGATTAAACCTATGAAAGATCACAAAATGTCTCAATTATTTTGCATTCTTGTATCACAGACTACAGGGGAAAATATTTTGTTTTATTTGGAAGTCCCATGAGTGCCCTATTGTTAACCTCTAATTTAAAGTTAAGAATACCTGATCTCTACATTAAGAAGTGATCCCTGTTTGATCAGTGAGTTTTTGAAACTATCCAAATTGGAATATAACAGATGTGCCCATGAGGGTTGATGGTGCAGAACAAACCCACCTGTGCATGAGGTCTTATCTCTCACTTTTACTGAACCCCATGTTAAGGAATCCAAGAACATTCAAAGAAATCATTCTCAAATGTTTCTAAAAACACAAAAGAAGAAATGTGGGAATGGCTGAAATAAATTATTTCATCTTTAGGAATCCCATTTGGTACACATTGGACCATATCATCTATGAAAGAAAGATATAATTATGCAGATGTTTGTTTGTGTGAAACAAGTCCTTCCATTTCTGTATTCTTGATTAAAATATGTTTCTGATTACATTCTTTTGTAGGGGCTTGAATAATTTTTCATCCTGATGAGAACCACCATAATGAAGAAACTTTGTTATGATTAAGAAGTACAATATCTTATTTAAGAATTGGAAAGTGTCCCCAATAAGCATGCACTGAAAACTGAGCAAAAGTAATTTCAGTTTTTCCATACAACTCTTGCTCTATGACACAATACTATAGAGTACTTTGGGGTTAACTAATCCTGCCCTCATTAAATATAACTTAAAATTGCAGAACAAAGACTTATGAGGAAATGAAGAACCATATATTTGAAATTCATCTCTTTATCTCTTTTTTAAAAATACAATTTTAAATAAGACACTAAATACCACTTCATATCTCCTGTTGTCACTCACAGAACCAAAAAATATTACCCAAATACTAACAGCAAATATCACTGAACATCAAATAAAAATGCTAAATATTTAGAATATGCTCTATTTCAAAATGAATGGATTAGAAATTTTAAGTAACAGTTTAGTTTTCGTAGATATTCCAAGCCACAAGAATTATAGTATATATTTTATTGGATATACCCCTTCTGTGCCATCTTCTATTATTTTCAAAATATGGCAATTATTTAATAATAGAGCACAGATTTCTACAGAGCTGTTCAGTGTTACATTTAGTGCAACTAAATGCCCTGAATGTAATCGTCTGTTTAAAATTCTAATCAAGGATTCCAGTAGAAGTATGTTTTAAAAATAAATGTTTAAGTTTCAGATATGAGGCATGGTTATTTATTACACTGCGCACATTATAATTGTTTCATTATCTCAGGGCATGCCACATGCTGTGTTTATAATATATACAAATGTTGAATCAGATATAAGGATAGATACATAAGGACAATAATCATTTCTTATTATCTGGTTATTTTTCAAAGGGACTTTAATGTTCTCATCATTTAATGTACTTATTATGTGAAATTCTGTGCATGCACGTAGGTCTCAGATTTGGATTACAAAGTCAGGAATTAATGAAATGAGCTATTTCTTTTGGACATTAAATTGACAAGGTAAAGGAAATCCTTTGCGAAAAATATTACAGTTCTGGGTCACAAGCATTTAAGCAAGTGTTACTGCCATCCAGAGGCCTAAATACATAAACCATCATTTTATATGATTCTTTAAGCCCAAAAGATAAAATCAATTGAGCTTGCTGATTGGAATACTTTAGTTTGGACTAAAACTTCAAAGACAGAGTAATACCACATGTAACCTGATCTTGTTTTACTTAATATATAATTTAGACATGTGTAAACTAAGTACGTATGCTTGTGAAAAAGATTCTATAGAACACATACCTTGAAAAATAAAGACAAGTCTTCATGTTATATTGTTTGGATTATTTTCCAGAAGAAGGTGATAATGTCTGTAGGTAGAAATACTGTAACATCACTCAATGGTATTTATGAATGGAGTCTATTCTTGTTGATAGGTAGGGACTAAGATACAGGACATCCTGCCATTTGGAATCATTCCAGACACCCTGGATTTGTTAATGTTTGACTTCCTGCAGTGGACTCACATTTTGTCTGTCCTGCTTCAGTGTCAGTTGTGCCTCTTTTCTTGCAGCACTTACCACATTTGAGCTATAAATATGCTTAATGACCATTAGCAAAAAGTTACAGCTTTCTGTATCTATCTCTTCCATATTTCTCTCACGATCACTTAGATTTTGTGCAGCCTATGTATGGTTACCCTACTCTCCCTATAGCTTTTGGGATAAGATTTGGGGCCAGCAGGGTTATACACAGATATGAAACTGACTTAGCTGGCCTTCAGGGAGTTTGGTTGTGTTAAGGCAGAGCACTCTAGAAAGCCTAAAAAAAAAGTGGGTGAGGCAAACAAGTGGAGCAAACTTCCAAGCCTTTCTTCTTTTACTTAGTACTTGCTTGTACAAATCTCCTTCTATCAGACACTACCATCACCTGCTAGTAAAACCATCTCAAATCATACATGTATGTATATGTGCACTTGGGGACAATATAAAGAATGTTATCCACACATGTAAAAGAAAAAATATGTGTGACGATGAACAATCTCTGTGGATTTGGTAACTTAATATTATTACTATTATTTTAAGTTGGAAATAATTTATCTGATTAAAAACTGTATCTGTCCTTTTTCTTTTGTTATGCCCTCCTTTTTAAATGGCTAACTTAGAGATATGTGTGTGTTGGGAGTTTGGAATAACAGTGAATCAGTGGGACAAGATGAAGTTCTAGAATGCTGTGCTGAAAGAAAGAATATTCGTTTTCCTGGTTTACTTCTAGAAAGGAAGTCTGACTTAGATTAGTTCAGGATACAGTTAAAAAAGCAGAAGGGGTGTAAAGAAGAAAGAGCACATTCAGGGTCTTTTTCCTTCTGGACATGTATAAGAATTGAGCTTCCATCATGTGTAACTTCAGATTCTGCAAGAGTCACTATAACTTTGACTTGCTTGTTAAAATTTCTAATAATCTGGGAAACAGACTGACTTTACGTTCACAACTTGGGACTGAGAAAGCATTTGCAGACATTTCAAACGTACAACCTGGATGGTCTCCTGTTTGTCACATCAGGAATCTCCCCCAGTTTACCACCAAGGATGCTGATTATGCTGAATGTGTTTGGGAAGTGGGAAGGACAAGATCCTTTCTCCCACTGATATGTGAAAATAGCCTTGGGAGACAGGAGGAAGAGCTGCATCTTGACAACAGTCCTGCAAAAGTCACCTTAGCCCTCAGAAGCAGAAGCTTTCTGGAAAGCAAAAGTAAAAGAGAGGAAAAATGCTTTCAGATTCTGTTATACTAGCCTCACAATAACAGCAGTGTTAGTACTCAAGATTGTGCTTCTTATCTGGACTACCTCAAAGGGCTGATATTCTGTGACTGTATAATAAGCCTTATTCCTGTGGCTCAGATTCATGAAAAGTGCCACTACTCCATGTCGGAAAGTGAACAGAGCAAGTTGACTGATAACAAGTTTCAGAACAACTTCATCCATCCCAGACAGTGCTTTTATCTTTCTTTTAAAAAGAAGGGCGGATTCATGATTACAAGCTCTGAAAATCTATAGCCATTAATGCTTTTCACCCTGTCTCATTCCAGTCTCTTGGAATGATTCCACAAAGAATTCATTTTTACCAAGCTGAATCCCACAGGGAGTTGGACTCTAATTTGCATGAAGGAAGGTTATGAATATTTAACAGCTTTTGTTGCCTCTTAAAGGAAATTTGAATACAAAGTCATGTTTTCAAATTGTCTTGACATCACTCTCTTTTCATGAAATTTAAGGGTTTTTTTAAAAAAATAATGGACAAGTTTTTAATCAATTATTTGATTATACAGTATGCTGTTATCCATGCAGAGCAGGTTTGGTTGTTCTGCATGAGTTCAACTTTGCAAACTCAAACTCTGAGAGCCATCTGTCTTGGATATATGACTTCTCATATTACTTGTATCTTGAAAACTCTTCCTGTCTATCACTGACTTGTCTTGTGAAATTCAGGGAGATTGGAGGGAGATTCCTTCACTAAATGATAAAATCAAGGCAGGATCCATATGTCCGTATCATTTCAGAGAGCTGATCTTCAGAAGCCCTTACTTTTTTCTCTCTCCTTCTCTTGCTGATGAGGAGAAGCGTATAACAACCAGCAGCTATACATTCCTCCTGCTTTGAAAAAAAGAACCACTTTAGAGCAAATGTCAAAGCCTGTATTTCTTCTCGCCACCTATATTGCTCTGACAAAGGAACACCAAGTTCCTCCCCTCCAGGCAGTGGTTTTGGGCAATGGTTTCTTTATTGCTAATCCATCATATATCAAAGGCCTAGGTAGAAGTTGACTTTTTTTCCATAAAACTAGGCAACTTGTTAATTACTGGAGATAAGGAAAAAGATTCCTTTCCTTAAAATGTCACTTTTTATGCTATTGTGGCCTTCCCAATGCTCCTGAGAAGACTGATTTTTTATTCTAAACCCACAAATCACCTTGTATCAGGTAGAAATGCAAACATGGAGGAATCAAGACATTGAGGACATGTAAGTTTCCATTCTTGCATTCTTTTTTCAGGAGCTGAGGATGGAAACACTTGCATTAATTTCAAATATCAGAAAGGATTTTTTTTAATTTTTCCAGTCTTGTGAATCTCCCCGTTTATTATAGTATATTTTAAAGAAAGTTTAAGAGTGCCCTCTGCTGGTTTTCTATTTCTGAAAACTGAAGGATATTTAGTTAGCATTTGAATGGATAGTTT
>JANHZU010000890.1:70770-83087 GCA_032468055.1 Acrochordus granulatus
TTTTGGATTAAAGGCGAAACGTCTTTGACTTGAGAAAAATCCAGTCCAGATGCCTGTTTTTTAAACTTTGTTGCGATCATATGTCATACTTTTTTTACCTACCAAATAAATCTCTCTTTGCTGCATTACTTCAATCAACACATACAACATTCTTATTCAATCTAAAGTTATGTTAATCTATTTAATTATTCAATCTAAAGTTATATTAATCTATTTAATTTAAATATTAGTCCTAGAAATGAAGAAAGCTCACTCCATAAACCAAATGGTTTTAGATTCCTGAATTCTTTTTAGATATCCCAAAACATACATGTTTAAAAATTAAAAAAAAAGAAAGTTCCTCTACCATCAATCAAGTAAAATGCCAGTTTCCAGAATTTCAGAGGCTGTAGGGATGATACAATTAAGAAATCATAGTTTTAACTTATTTCAAGAGGAAATTCCTGGATACTGCCTGCAAATCATTTTTGATGTGCCACAGATAAGAAGTGAGAGTTGGTCTTAGACCCTTGGGAATGGTAAGATTGAACTGTAGTGGTAATAGAGATACCATTGTTCATTCTCAGTAATTAAAATTTGATAGTCATGAATATTTGACAGTTTATATTTTACATACATTTTCTTTCTTTTTTATGTGGAAATAATAAGCAAAGCCCTTTTTAAAAAAGATTAACAGGTTGAAAAATATGGCCAACACTCTACGCAGTGATGCAGCCATCATGTGATTTACATCATTGGTGATTTACATCACCAAATTGCCATCATGTGATTTACAGCCTTCAAAAGACAATTTTTTAAAAAATGGCATTCTGGTCACAAATATTTTACTATCTCTAAACAGATGTTTCCAAACATCTGTTTGCTTCATTCAGTTTTGTATTCTTTTCAATGGACACTTTAAATGGAATGTGTGTAAAAAGTCTAAACCTGAATATATCACAGATACCTTTATACTAGTTCATACATTTGCACATACAAGCTTGACACAATTCCAGTCTTTTGCCTTCTATAATATGTAATCCTTCCTATTTTCTTGTTCATCACATAGCACATGCTTCCTACAATTATATTCTTTATGGGAGCTATCATAGAAAAGGAAACAAAAGTGCAAGCAATGTTTCAGAAAATAGCATACTTATTCCAGTGCTATGCTAGAAACTATAACCAGAACTAAAGGGGTGTACAGAAACTTAGCAATATATTTTGTTCTCCTGGCAACAATTTTTTTTCTTTGCAATTATTGAGAAATAAATCCTCACCAAGAGTATGGATTATATAAGGATCAGATATCTAAGGGAGATTTAGATGTTGGAATGCTTCCTGATTCACCAGACATTTGAAAAATGTTGGAAGCCAAAAACATCCATTTGAGGCTTTTTGTGTACTTCTTTCATTCATGCTTTTCTTGAAGAACTCCAGTGGCTTTACTCACCCTAGAGCAGTGTTTCTCAATTTCAGCAATTTTAAGTTATATGGACTTTAGCTCCCAAAATTCCCTGGCCAGCTGGGAATTCTGGGAGTTGAACTCAACACATCTTAAAGAGACTGAGATTGAGAACATTGCCCTAGAGAAAAATAGTCTCTGGTGATACAACTTTCAGCTCCTTGGAATCTTCCAAACAAGGCAACCCTTGTATAGCGTTTTTGATGAGAATTAAGGAATAATAATCCCAGATTTTTCTTAAATGTATTAATTAATTTTGTTACCATCTATCTTCTTTCATTTTATCCATTTTGAAAGCCACTAACCTGATGGTTAACATATCAATATATGCACTGGATGGGACAGGAAAGTTCACAGAAAGATTTGGATGCAATGTATAATCCCACCTTTACTTTATTTGGAGGTACCTAGAATAGAACCAGGAAATGAAAATAAATAAATAAATTATGTGCTGCTGCAGAGCATAAACAGATACTCTAAAAATCCCTATATTTCTTAGCTGCATGGGCCTCTCTGTCTGGTTGACTGCTTATATCAACAACTGCTCATATATTTCATGACTATTGTATTTCATAATTATTGTTGTCAATTTCTTAGTTTTTGAGGATAATTCCCTCCCAAAGCAAGTTAATTGCCATAGCTTTCCACATGTCTCCAGCCATAGCCAGGCAGGACTATGTGATGATCTTAATTCACATAGATGGCACTGCTTTTTTATATGAACTGGGATTTCAAAAGAATTAGAATTTCCTGCTTTGAAGAAACACACAAGAAAAATAGAAGGAACTAAAGAGAGTTTTGATAAGACAGGTAATAATTTCTGAAATGAGAGTGGGAAGTTAATCACATTCCTACATGGAAAAAAGAAAACATTAATGTTTTCGGAAACTGTCATCTAGTGTTCATAGAGCCATAATGTCCTGCTCAATATGTAAAGAAAAACTCTAGCAATGAAAAAAATTCCACTAAAATTCTTTAGAAGAAAATTGATGAGTTTATTCCAGCAATTAGTATAAATCCCACACTGCTGGAATTTCAGTTAGTCTGAATTTAACATGAGTAGGGGTTTTTTTAGATATTTTATTCCATCTACAATTTTCTTCTCAAATTATCAAACTCAAGACAATTAATATACAGTGCCTGATACTCTTCCTCCTCCTATTTTTCCCTACAACAACCACCCTGTGAAGTAAGTTGGGCTGAGTGAAAGTGACTGGCCTAAAGTCATACAGCCATCTATCATGCCTTAGGAAGGACTAAAAGTCACAGTTTCTGGTTTCTAGCCTGGTGCCTTAATCACATTGGCTCTCAGTTCTTCAACTAATATGAAAGGTGAAATGCACTTACCCATTCATTTATATTTCATTAAATTCTGACTTATAGCTTAGGAAATAAACATGTGATTTTGAAAGGAAAACATTTATGAAAATGAGTGTGAACAACAAAGATGAACATAATGAAAATACACCGACAGTACATTATTATGTATGTGTGCATGCAGTATAGATACCAAATAAAAAGAAGACATGAAAAAATAGAATATATTTTCAGTGTAAAGAATAGAGTAACATCAGTTACTCAGTTCAATAATAGTTTAAGACTTGGGACATTTCTCCATATGTTATATGGTTTGAGAACACAAAAATGTTACCAAATGAAGTGAGTACATCTAACCTGGTTCATCCTTGAATATAGCCTCCATTTCACAATTATTCATTTTTTTAAAAAGCCATTGTACTTTTAAGGCCACCAATTAGTGCCAAAATAAGGTTTTGCTTCAACCCAATAGTTGTCATAAACATGCAAAAATATGTTTTGTCTTTTGAATTGATATCACAGAAATTAATCAGTTCAGCACATTTCATCTTGTTCTTTTCAATAGGATCTCATATCATCAAAAATAGGAGAACTTGAAAGAGGCTTTATTTGCCATTATGAATTTGCAAGTCATCTTTCAACATATATAGTTGTCATGTCTTAACACAAGTCTAAGCAGAAATAGTCTTACTGTAAGTAGCTCTTTCTCCCTAACAGGATGCTGTCATTATGCAGCTGATGGAGCTACATGTGTCAGGAATTACTGCTTAAACATTTTGTGTAGTCATATCTATCATATAGGTTGTCAAAGATTGTTCCAATCAGGTACAAAAATATCATAACACAAACCTGCTTCTGCATAAATATATCCCCTAACTGGGTCAGCCACTAAGTTCATTTCTGTACTTGGTGCATTCAAAGCTTAGAGCATGGGAATTGACTACTAGGTGGGTCCCATTTCCATTTTTAAAAATCATATTTATCATTTCAGTTTGAGGAACGACTCCATTGAAACATCAGTTTGCACAAACAAACAGACTATCTTCTTGCCACATCCAATCTAAAACCATGGTAATAATGCGAAACCTTGTTTATTTCAGGCAAACAATATTTACCAATGTAAACCATACCCAAATGGTAGTCTGAGACTTCCTTACCATTCCATTTTTTTCTTTTTAGATGGGCTTTCCCCATTAAAAAGATATATCCACATATAATTCAAAGTGGCTTGTTTAAAACTTTATAGCTGGTAGCTTAATATATATTTTTGTGTGCTTTAAGTACAAAGGCTATATTGTGCTTTTGTTGGCATCCTTACTAGTCTGCATGCCAGCGGCATAATTTTCTTCTCTGCAATATGTCAGGGCTATGAGTGCCGAGGGCTCAACAGGTGGCGCTTGGATAAAGTTCTGGCAAATCAAAGAGGTCATGTGGTTATTTCTTTTGTCAAATCATAATTAAATGCAGAACAGAGTCAAATGAATCTCATATTTTTCCTAGTTCAGAACAGAGTGTGAAATTAAATATAATCAGTTTCTAAAGCATAGGCACATCCCGGTGGAAGTTGGCTCCTTATACAAACATACAGCACCTTCACTTTGATCTGGAATAGGACCAATTGTGTGCAAAATGTTCCTCCTGAAAAGATATCAGTGTTAACATTGCTTTAAATATTTTATTTTTTTCAGCCTCTGACATAAGTTAAACATGCTTATGTTTAAGCATCAGTTTGAGCTTGTCAAAGTGCCCCGCTCAAAAGCATTCTTATTGATATAATCTCCTTCATTGTGAAGAGAAGAAGAGAAATTATTTTACCACAAACAACCACCCTGGTTTTTTCCTTCCCTTTATTACCACCACTGGGGCAAACTGCATCCCATCCCATCCCCACCTTGAGCTATTCCTATTTTACCTACTTAATGCACACCCACTTCTTCTTGCTAACCTCTTTCTGCTCTCTTCAGATTTAAAGAACTCCTGGGATTATGAAGTCCAATGTCATATTAGAACATGTGTAGCAGAAAATACTTATGTACAATGTGTGAATGACTTGTCTGGATGAACATTTTGGAATAAAAAATGGGGGACTGGTAGAATGATGCTTAAAAATGGTTTATTCTTGATGGCTTAGCATCCATCTAATCAGAGATCATATCAACAACATGATGACTATTACACTGTAAGCCACCCAGAGTTGCTTTGGTTAGCAATAAGGATGATATATAAATGTAAATACATAAATAATACTATTTAACAATGTCATAAAGCCAGATTAGAGGATATGGTGGTTCTTGACTTCATTCCAAATACAAATTTTATTCTGCCTTACATTTCTCTGAACTATGATGAAAAATCTCAGAGGTTTTTTGGACCAAGGAAAGGTTTTTACAATTAAGCAAAAGGCTGTATGAAATAAGGCTACAGGTAGCCCAACCCCATGCTAATTTCTTCTTTAAAATCATGCTTTTGAATTAAAATGAAATTAAACATCCTCCATATCCCTAATAAATGCTTGAGGAAGCTGCTTGAAGAATCTTCCAAGTTAACACCAAAGTGATTCTGCACAAAAATATCTTACCTTCACCAAACAAGTTTAATTCAGCAGGAAACCCAGAGAACAGCACCATGGAGGTCTTGGAACTGTTACACCACTTGAATTCTAGAATAACCAGAAAAACTAATATGAATTGGAAATGTGAGGTTCAATCTGTTTTGGGAGCACCCATCATAATATGAGTAGTTACTGGGGTACAACATATTATGCAAGCCCAGTCACTGCATTTTGTTAATCCAGTTTTAATCAAATCAGAACATTAATCCAAATATACAAAATAAGTTACTTACCAAACCAAAGCTTTCTCTATTACTCTTGGGGCAGTGGCAAGACAGTCCAGGGAGACCAAAGGGAAGGCAAGGGGAAGGATCCATGCTTGATAGGGGAGAGAGAAGCAGACAGGTAGGAAAGGAAAGAGCAGGGATAGTGTTTTATGGTGGGAGGGAAGAGTGGGCTGCATGAGGTGGGAACTGGTGTTCCGTGTAGTCAATTTCCTTGATTCTAAAGGAAAAAATGGTTGCCGACGAGGTTCTGGTCTATCCAGCAGCCAAGGAGAAATAAGTACAAAGGCACAGAGCCATATAATTGGATGAGAAGGTGCATTTTATAACAGAACAATTGAAGCCTTGGAGGTCATCCCTTTCCTCACAAGAGAATATTCAAAAAGAAGAGAGCTTGCTCCATTTTCCCATGAAAGTCATTAGTTTCCTGCTTTAGTCACCTCATTCAAGTTCAGTCTGTTTCAATAGCAGGCTGACATTGAGATAGAGGCTCTGCTATGAGGATATATACTCAACAAATGTCAACAGTCCATCTTAGTGTAGGAAGCATATGGATAAACCCTGATCTAAACTAATCTTGTTTGGAAGGAGTGGTCATAAGGAAGCCACTGAAGAGTGTTTTAAAGCTGGGCAGCATGGAAATCAGGAATCTCCACACCTCCTTACCTACAGAAGTTTCTTCTCTCCTGGTGGCATACTTCCTTTAAAGCAACTAAAGGGTGGAGATAAACACATAGGGTGGATGAAGTCAGCCCAGCATCCTTCAGGATGTCATCATTTTCTGCGCTATTAATTGAGGTGCAGTAGAGTAATGGGGGCATGTGGTGGCATGAGTAGCTAAATGCTGTGTTTGTCAGCTGGAAGGTCAGCAGCTCAGCAATTTGAGACCCAAGAGCTACCATGTAACATGGAGAACTGCCATTGTCTGCCTAGTCCTTGCCAATTTAGCAGTTTGAAAGCATGTAAAAATGCAAGTTGATAAACAGGTACCACTTTTGGTGAGAAAGGTAACAGCAGCGATGTGCCTCAGCATATAGTCAGGCCAGCCACATTGTGAGAAATAAGATTAAAATTATTAATTTTTAACATATGTTAGCTTAACATGAGAGTGGCCATGATGGTCCTCTGTTTAACCTTTTCTAATTTGGAACAATGACAGGATTTAAATTCCAAAAGATGTGGATTCCAGAGGAGTAGGAACAAAGGTGATAACGAAGGCAGCAAGGTATTAATTAAGAGGACAAATAATGGGATAAAGATAAACGGCTGAAAAAGACTGTAAACAGCATGTCTCTATCAACTGGAGGCATGATGGAGGGACTGGCAGACAGGTTCAGAATGGATAAAATTATTCTGAGACTTGTATTCCATGTGACTCACATGTACATGCATGTTCTGTGAGTTCACTCATTTGTAAATGATAAGTAAAGCCGTATTGTTTTGACTCAAGAGTGATTTGCATGTTTATTTCACACAACATGGCCATGGAAGTGTCTTCAGACACACTGGCTCTTTGGCTAGGAAAAGTAGATGTGCACCACCCCTAGAGTCAGCCACGACTGGCAGGGGAAACCTTTACCTTTTAGAGTAATGGGGAAGGAGTGTAGATACAAGAAGCAGAAGGAATGTAGGAGCTGATGAGCTGGGCTGGGAGGGGAACATGTATTCCATTGCAAAGAGGGGCAGAATATCCTTGACTTGCTTCCCATGTTCTGTGCTGCTTGACATTGGGTAAAGAATCTGCTTCTTTCTCCATGAACCTCCCTTGCCTCTTACTTAAGTGCTGCATATGGATCAAGGGCTCCAGAGCAAGACTGCTCTATCCCCTTCTTGGCACTCATTTATCCATTCCTGACACATCCCAAAGGAGCTGATCCTGCTTCCTGCCTCAAATTGCCTCTTTCCAACCACAAAATAGATGAAACTTAGGCTCAAATCTCTGACCTCCAATGTGATTCAGATCACCAAGTTTCGATGCTTCCTCTTTCATTATATTTGGTAAACACCAAATGGCAATTATTTAATCACTTTTAGGCTACTTTCCATTAAAAAGTTATCTGAAATTATAGCCTTTTATGAAAGGGTGATACTTGCCAAATTGAAGACAATGCTTGAGGATTTGTTTTTCCCTTTGAGACCTGCCAATATCATTTTTTAAATTATTATTATTAGGAGATATAGAAATAATTTTCATTTTCCCATGGGAAAGATTGCTTATAATTAATTCCAAAATCAATGGAAAATCAATTTCAAAGTCAGTTTCAAATTTATCTAGACACTCAGTCTAACTTTCTAAAATCAAATTTTTAATCATCCTTTTGCAATTTATTCTGAAAAGATTTTTTTAAAAAAATTCTTAAATTTGTGACTAAAACTTCTTTAGCTAAGGATTGAGGGAAACTTACCCAGTGTCAGGCCCAATCCAAGAACACCACAGAACCATCCAGCCTAAGTTTGGTTCTTTATTTGCTTATAACCAAATGACAGAATCTTGCCAGACTAAACCTTTGCTACTCTCACTCCAATGAATATACCCTGGGATATTCTAGGGAGTGGCTATTCTAACTCTCTTCCTCTGTCTCCTATCTATCTCTCCTTCAGGCTGTGTGCCTCTTGTCTCACCCTGCTCCTTGGAGTGTGCTTCCTCCTTCCTGGGAAATTACCTCTTCACTGTAGTCCATCACACCCAGTGCTGTAAAACTTGTCAATCCAAATGTTCCTAATAACTGAAAAGGAGTTAGCAAGCAATTTCCAAAAATTATTAGGAAAGGAAGTATTCAGACTTAATGACCTTTCAATGATGCCAACCATGGTTGAATCAGATAGTTTTTCCTTGTCTCACAGAGCTCTAAACCCACTGGAGACATCTCAGAAGGAGTAGCTACCTGGAGCACTTATGAGTGATCTCAGGTCCTTTCCTTGTCCAGTGAGGAATTACTGAAGACTAGTCCACTTGCCAACTGTTTATTCCATCACGATTGGAATAAATCAATTTTTACCATTTCTTCCTTCAGAAGCCAGAGAGGCAGTATCTTTCTTAATGATATTCTGTACTACTAAACTTCAAGTTCCATGTTGAAATGGCATTTCTATAAACTATAAATTTCAATGTGGAACATAGATATGGGTTAGAAAGTCTACCTTTTCTTTTCTCCCTAGCAGTTCAGTTTTAACAATATTAAAGTATTTTTTGATCACAGATTTATCATATGTTTGCCCTGGTTCCTGCATATACAGTGTAGTAAGTTTCATATTATTTTTAAACATCTTATAACCCAAACTATATCCCTTTCCTTGCCGTATGTAACAGACTATCTTGTTATCCGAGCTCATGGTGGGCAGTCTGTGGTTAACAGCACATGGTATCTTGGCTGTTTATCAGGAAGATTGAAGACTGTTGCTCACATTCCTCTTGAGGTGAAACTTAATCAGTGCTATTAAAATGAGCAAAAATGCAAGATATGATAAAGTTCCTTCTTTTAAAAAATAAATATAGGCTACAAAGCAGGAAGCAAAATTGTACAACCATGTCAGCATATTTTGATGACCTTCCTTTGGAGTCGTCTGTTTCAATGCAGAACTCCCCATCACAACCAGAAGACTGGATGAAGAGTTCAGTTTCACCACTCTGCACTCCTTCCCTAGAGCTGTCAAAACTATTGTATTTGGGTTCTGGCATTCTGGAATCATTAAATTCCACACTGCCAAGAAAGAAAAGGAGAGGGGGGAATTATATGAAATCTCTGCAATTTTGCATTGATCAAATAGGACCCAATAGTTGGATTTTTCTCTTGGTATCTTTTTTTTTCCTGGCCTTCCTGGAAAACAAAGATTTCAGTCCAAGTTTAAGCAGTGATTTCATAACAGAACAACATCAGAAACTAAATGTCTATGTCGTAATTCATGATTTGTACTAAATGAATATGATCCCTATCTCAGCACATAAGAGGTCTTTTTTATATAAGGCAAAACATATAACAGTGTAAAGCAGTTATAGCAGTAATCTGTAATAAGATACAACACCAAAGATACAAGTAAATTCAGGATCCCTGGAAAACAAAATGAAAAAAGAATTTTTTAAAATAAAAATGTATTTATTTATTACTATTTTTCATCTTAATAATACCAGAGTACAATATAAAATGTCATTTGATATACCCTAATTTGATATAAAATTGCAAAAAATCAAGAAACGCATCAGGTAGATAGCCAATACACCATATTACATATTACCAATACTCCACCATACAGCTATGTAGAAAAATATCTATTTCCACCTTCTGAATGTAACCTTAAAGATAGAAGCCGAATGAAGGTAGCTCAATTACGAATTTGGTGCAAAATCTACAGATCTGGTGCAAAACGTAAGTCTGAAGTACTTTGTCCAGAGGCAAAAGAAAATCAGATGACACCCTGGACATCTTATTGCAACAGTTATCAGTCCGAGCATGCAGTTCAAAGCCAAAGTACTGTAAATTATTCAGTTTTCAAATGAAGGATAAGTCACATTTAGTTATCTAGTGATTTAGTCATCTTCGAACTAACTAAGCAAAGATCCTCAAAGTGAAAGGTAACATTAATTATCATACTTGCCCCAAAATGTGAAGGGTTGAAACACAGGATGGTTGACTGGATGGACTCCATCTTTTCAGAAAGTTTATTTAGAAAATGAGAAACCCTACCCAAAGAGGTGAGCTGAGAATCAGGAAGCACTGAATTTTAATCTTGCCACTGCCATGAATTCAGTAGTTAATTTGAAGCAAGCAATTTTCTCTCAGCCTCGATTCCCACCTCTGCAATATGATATTAATAATACTGATTTATTTTATAGGATCACCACACTGGATCCCTAGGTAATTTTTGTAAACGTTATGTATAGGCTTCAAAGTGCGATACAGCCCTGGAACGCTGAGAAACGTGGTGGAATTATAACGATATAGCAAACTATAATGAAAGAGGGCTGCTTCTCTCAAATCCCATCCATTGGCAGGATAAGTAGCGAAAATCATACAGTGTGTCAATAAACCACGAATGATATCATCTGTCATATGCAGTGATGTCCGCAGTTGTGGTCTTAAAAGCTTGCTATGACAACCAGCGATGGCATTTGTGACGACAGTTGCTCCTCAGCAATGGGAACATTTATGAGTACACTTGCTAACTTATTTTCATTCACTCAGTTAGGTGGGCCACTGAGAAAATGAGCTTCCTGATTGTGTATGCATGTGCTTGTGTGTATTCTTCTGCTTCTGATACACTTCTGTTAATATTTCCAGCAACGATGGAGCTTCCTTCTGTAGGCCTAAACACAGCTTCCATCGCCTGCAGCAAGCCTCTCTCAAAACTAAGGAAGCTGTGATATCTGCAGGGGAGAAGGAGGTTCGGCTATTTGAAGAAAATATTTCAATTATTCAAAGGGCATTCAGGCAGTGCTGAAATATCTTTTAACATTCCAGCCATTCACTTTCTAAGGCTTGTGATTACTTAATTTTAAGTTGTTATTTCACTGATTTTGTTTTTACTGCCTGCACTCTGAATCTGTATTTCTCCTGATTTTTTTTATTTTTCAGACCAAAGAAGTGTCAATAATGCAAGATCTGTTTTGTTTTTTTTAAGCAGTTCTTGAATTAGGTCTCTCAAGAGTTCAGGGCTTCTGCCTTTATCCTGCCCACACACACACACCCCCACACACACCAAAGTTCAAAGAAGTCAGAAATTACTAATATTGGTGGACAGAGAGTGACTAATTCAGTATTTTCCATAAAAAGCTATACAGCTTGTTAATCATTAGAAATGGGAAACAAGAGTCCTTTCTTCTGAATGTCACTTATTCCCCCGGAAGAAAAAATATGGCTGGTCAGGAAATTCATTTTCAGGTAATGTGAGGAAACTTGTGAGAACTTGAGATTGTACCCTGGCTCTTCTGATGACTTCTTCAGTCCACTCTGAACTTCAGGATGCAGTTGTGATACAAATGTAAAACTGGCATTTATGTAACCACATTATCTATGCATCAGTTTGACGCTATAGTTTGCTATATAATTAAAGGGACAGAACATTTACCTGTAATCCAAAACAAAAGAAAAAAATTTGGCTTGATGTGAATCTAGGCATCCAAAGAATACAATTTTTATTCTTCTTTGTAGAACTTCTTGTTGTATTTTTCTATGCTCAACCTCGCAACTTCCAAAGAAGTTGGATTTTAACTTCTATCATCTCTAATCATGCCAGCCATCAAAATAATGGTCTACTATTAGAAACCAGTCTGCTAATCATACATTCTCATTTCTGTGAACATGTGGGTTTCAATGGGTTTCAATAAAATGTGTTTTGTTCCCTTAGTAAGTTGAGCTCAGCTCCAAAGACTCATGGACAAAAACAGTTTGCCACTTCCTTTTTCAGACTCTAATCCTCCCTTCCCCTTCCTGAAATGTTGGATATCCCTTCTGCCCAAGCAGTTAATCTAAAATTAGTTTGTGATAAAGTTGAGAAGTGATAAGCAAACAAAAAATGGTATATAGAGAGGCATGCAGAATACAAGGCACATGAATACAATTAATAGCATTCTAATAAACTAGACTAGTTTGGTCTAGTGGTTAAGATAACTGCTAGCAACCAGGAGGCCAAATGTTTTAGTCCTGTCTTAGCCATGAAAGCCAGCTGGGTGACCTTGGGCCAGTCATTCTCTCTCAGCCCAACTCACCTCACACGGTTGCTGTTG
>JANHZU010000890.1:114955-128225 GCA_032468055.1 Acrochordus granulatus
TTGAACCTCTGACAGAGCTCTCATCTTTTTCAGAGCACACAAGCCCCCCAACCACAGCAAGGTGGTGCCTCACTGGGTGGAGAAATGTTTAGATTAACATATAAAAGATTAACGTGGAAAAGAAAAAAAATGAATATAATTAAAAAAAATTGTGACAATCACTTGCCTGTTTATCTCATATAAATCACTTGCATCTTTAATACATTCCTTTATTTTGATCATTTCACAGCCCAAGACTTAAAGCATGTTAAAAAAAATAACATATCATGTTTTCTGCACATTTAAAGGTTGAGGATGGAATTCAGAGAGTCACTTTGGGACTTTACAAACAATTGCAGGGATCTATCCTATATCTCCAAACATTCCTTCTCTACAGAAATCCTTTAGGCAGATCAGTGTCGTATTTAGCCAGTTTGGTCTAGTGGTTAAGGCACCAGGCTAGAAAGCAGGGGACCCTGCCTTAGTCGTGAGAGGGTGATTTGGGGCCAGTCACTTTCTCTCAGCCCAATGCACCTAACAGGGTGGTTGTTGTGGAGCAAATAGGAGGAGGAAGGAATACTGAGTGACTTACAAAAGTAATAAAGGCAGGATTAAAAAAAAACTAATAAGTAAATATCAATAAAATATGATCACTGGTGCACAGTTCTGCCCAGATCCCCCTTCAGTCTGCACCACTTAATATATAACTCATTGGGGCCTGGGCTTATTTTCTTTTTCATTCCTCCCTTTTTTTTTTGCTAAGCTTAGGGGTCGACGTTTCCCTGCAGCTCAGCATTTGTCGAGCTGTCCTTCTTTCTCTGACTGTGCTCCCCTATCAGGCAATGGACGGCATCCAATTCAGCCTGTGGCTCAGCACAACTGATGCTTCACAGCTCTGGGCTCGCTGTTTGATAGGCTATTGATCATACGCATTGCTTTCTCCATATCTTCAGAGTGTGTGGGAGACACACACGGAGAGAAAGAGAGAGGGAGATACTCTTGTCCATGCTCTGTTACTCTGAGCTCTGTTTGGACAGGGACATTAATCAGACCAGGGTTTCTCAACCTTTGCAGCTTTAAGATCCCTGGACTTCAAGTCCAGGAATCCTGGGCATGCTGGCTGAGGAATTTTGGGAGGTGAAATCTACACATCTTAAAGTTAAACCCATACATAAGTGGTTAATGTGTAGTTTAATTGTACTCTATATGTATGCCTTGTTTTCATCCACGTTTCCTCATCAAGGAGAAAACATGGGAGGTACACTGAGATAATATGAACTTATATGTATTAACATCTGAACAGTGCCACAGCAAGAACAGAAGATGGTATAGGTATCCAAACTTGGGTTTTTCCATTTTTCCATTACACCAAGTTTGGCACATTGATAGCAACTGTGCTGGATGATGTGTTCAGGGTTGAAATCTGTCTCTTCATATGGGATGCTTTCAGCTTCGTTGCCACCTCTCCTCTGATCACTGGGTTTCTTTCTGCATGATCTTTTTGGTTTGATGGACTGACAACACTTCCCATTTTTTGAACTATTACTATTCTTTTAAAGTATCTCTAAGTTCTTTCAAAGCACATGTTCAGCACTCTTGTGGGAAAGAAAGTGCTGGACCATTCATTCATTCATTCATTCATTCAAAAACACCCAACATCTCTAATATAGCTAATACTTTGCATGGAAAGTTGATTTGACTAGGAAAGTAGTAATATGGGTGGCCCATTGCCTCTATTGAAGGAGCTTTATTGCTTTTGATTTGGGGGGATTCTCTTATGTACTCAACTGATTCACTGGACTTTTGATGATACTTATTTCTGCTAGCACCTTCAGTTTTTCCTCAGAAATCCTATTCAGAAATTATGGTAGCTTTTATTGACTGCTTCCACCACAACACTCTGGAAGCATTATTCAAGAAAGGGGTCATTCTTTCAGTCATGCAGCAATTGCAGCTGTAGCAAGATCATCACGACAACTGACAGCTTGAGTGCCATGGAGGATATTTTCCACCCTTGCTCTGTTTAGATGCAGCAGGAACAACAATAGGCATTAATTTATATAGCAATCTTAGTGTTTATCTTTGTGGTGGTATGTAAAAAAAAAGATATCTGGGTGCATGTGAGACTTCAGCTGCAGTTTGCTCCTTTTCCTGCACATTCTACTGTGCCATCAGCCTTTCAGCCTATTTCTAATTTTGTAGGGATACATGTCTATCACTTTCCCAAATAATGCTAGTCATGTGTTCAAAGCCACCCATCATCAGAGAGCATCTCATGCCAGCAGGCTATAATTTGGACATATTGAAAGGCAGCACAGAATATTTTGTTGAAAATATAATTGGCCACATAGACATTTAATATCTTGTGACAGAAGAAGAGTCCCCAACTGATTTTCAGGTTCCCATTATCCAAAGTCATCTTGCCACAATGCTGAGCAACATAATTGGTTGTTTTTGCTGCATGGAAGGTGGAAGTGGGAATGGTGGGAGAAAAACATGCAGGCGTCAATCACTACTCTTTACTTATTAAAATATTAAAATTATATATGTTAACATTATAAGAACAATATTATTCAGCTACCTTGTTACTGAAGCAATGGTTGTCAGGGCAGAACACATTATATTAGCACGGTTTCCTCCATTTGCACTGCCTTGAGCACACAGAGAAATGCAGGATACAAATGAAATAATTAAAATACAATTGGTATCTACTTGCTAGTGTGGCTGACTATACTACAATGTTTTAATTTACAAAATGAGATGTATTGTTCAATCCATGAATGTGACCTGCCAGAAAATCTGGCAAAAGGGAAGGAAGAATGGATGCAAACACATTTTGCAAGTCAGCTCTATTCTGAATTTTTGCTCCATTAATTATTATGTTTAGGAAATTATGCTTGTTTCCATTTCTGCTTGCTGGTGTGTGTTCCTGTCTTAATGAGAATCTGAATATGTGCTAAATATTTGGACTTTAAAGACCACTGCCTTCCATCATGAAGGAACAGATACATCAAGAACCACTCATAACATGCTGGGATTCTCAAGATTTTAATAGATAAGTTGGCATCAATTCAACTTGATAGAAGCACAAAAGTGAAAATAATGCAGGTGAATTATTTCATAATATTTATGTGGTGGGAACAAAAGCTTTCCATGGATTGTAGTTCCTCCAAAAATCAATTGGTCCAAATAACTGAACTGAAAAGTCCAAAACACGGACAACACAAGTCCAAAACACGGACAACATTTGCTATAATGCCGAGGCGCATGGTCACTTTACTTTCCTACCAAGGTGGTACCTATTTATTTAGTGATACCTAAATATTCCTACCCAAACCCACCAGAAGTCAAGGAAAGTAATAAAAATTTAAAAATGGGTACTTATCCCCAAATATGAAATCTTAGGATGTCATTTTTCTTTGCGTTTGTCCTGCTTAGTTGCAGAGTCTGCTTGCTTTTGCATTGTACTCTGATTTTTCAGAGCAAAGCTATGATGTGACAAGGGGTTTTGTTTTTTTAGCAGACAAGTTGCAAAACCTGATGCAGACTAGAACTGAGAGCAAGTGACTGGCCCAAGATCACTCAGCTGGCCTCCATACCTAATGGACAAGGAGAACCACAATAGACCAGCACCTTGATGACTATGCTCTGCTAGCTCTCTCAAATATGAAATATCTGTATATTTTCTCTGTTACCTTCTTTTTTTCTTGATATATTTTGCTTTCTTTTCATTTTTCTCTGTAAACCACTCTATAGAGACACTATAGGGTGGGTGGCCTTACAATTGAAATAATAAATTCGTAATAAAATATTTTTCCAAATACAGAATGTTGGACACATGAATATATGTGATTTCAAATGCAATATTTGAAAATTTGATCTCTGACAATATTGACTGATGGCATGCAATGGTATCCTTAACTTTCAACAATACTTTCAAGACAGTTGTGTTTCATATTTCATTGGGCTTAATAGTTGATCCGCAGTGTAACATTTGGAACTGTTAACTAACAGGCTACCACATTGCATATTGAGAGTAGGGGGCTTTTTATCTTTCTTCATCCTAGTTTATAATTATGGACATTCCTAGGTAACTGAAAATCATGTTGTCAATGTGAAGATGGTAGAAATTAATTTCAGCAGAGTTGATTTACTGAGAATATTTAGAAGTAGGGTGGGAGAGTTATCTGTAATCAGCTCAGATATAAATAAACTGGTATGGAGCAACATAAACATCTTCAGTTTTATTACTTACAAATAATTTGATCTAAGTTGCTCTTTGCTGCTTGGTTCTCTTTCGGGGAGAATCAATGCGAGTTTTTCATTTTTCAACCAACCAAACCCATTAGACAACTTCACAGAGAGTTCAAAAGTTCAGAATTAAGTCTGTGATTAAAATTAGCTACCATCTCCAAAAGAAATATTTTTAGGTTTAGGAAGATGTTAGAATTTGAACCGAACAATATTTGGAAGCTTGAATTGTGAATATTTTTTGGTACTTTGCAAGGTGAAATGGTCACATGACTTCCATGGTCATGTGGCCAGTATGACAATATGTCAAGGCTCACAGACGCTGTTACCTTCCCACCAAGGCAGCGCCTATTTATCTACTCGCATTTTTACATACTTTTGAACTGCTTGGTTGGCAGGAGCTAGGCAGACAAAGGGAACTCAGCCTGTTGCATTTGGGTCACAAACTCAAGCTTCTGATCATCTAGCCAACAAGCCCAGCATCTTAACCACTTGCACCACCGTGCTCCCTAAAGTGAAATGGTAAGCTTGGAGGTCCTAATTAGTTATAGCTACCCATGGAGTTTGGCATTTTGGACAATCAATTGAGCAGCGTAATGTTGATCTATCATCAGGGGGTTTTGTATAATATTGAAGGACTGAAACATTGCTTCAATACAAATGTAGGCGTGTTTTTAACCAAACAGTATTCTCCATTTGGTTAAAAACATTGCTCTTCTGATACCAAGCTGAATGAATTTAGTTTTAATTTTAATTTATCTTTATTTGCAAGAGGAATTATTGATGTAGTTGAATGAATTATGTTTTTTAATGCATACGTTGTGCCAAGCTGAATTTAGTGGAACGAAAGGTACAAATTTTGTATGTATTTTTCCATTCTATTTGTATTTCCATTCATTAGCTGACCCTATTTAAGGTATGTTTTGCTTTGCTTGTTTGGAAGATGATTTTGTGTTATCAGAAAACTGCGACTACATTTAGTTAGAGCATAATATGTTCTGGGCATAATTCAAATTATTTCTCTGCTAGGGAATAAGTTCTTCTGGAACTTGAATGTTTGGTGGTAATTAGCTTCCTGCTATTGTATATTCTACCAAAGAATAGGCTGTCTATCTGAAGAGGTTGTTCCTCAAAATACACAGGAGAACATCATTATTTTCATTATTAGTACATTTATATCTTCGATATTATTAATAGTAATATTATTTATATATTGTCCTTCTTTAAAAAGCTCAAGGTGGTACAGAAAGCAATAAAAGTACACCATCACTGCATAGCAAATAAAAATATTAATTAAAAAATTAAGAACAAACAACATTCATTATATCAATAAGAATAGAATTCACATCTACTTAAAATGTAGTTCAGTAGTTATATATGAAGGCCTTCTCACAAGTAGTAAGTGCAAGTAGATAAGAGAGAAGTAGATAATTCATTACACTTAGGCAGATTATGCCACTTTACTGGAAAAGAAATCTGGTCCCATAAGCAATGAATTGGGGCCCAACTCAACCCATTGCCTTTCTAATCTGCTATCTGCGGCAGATACCTATGATGCATGGCTGTCCAAACTTACTTGCAACCTAGACAACTATTCTGTATCATTAATCTGGAAGGATCCTCATTTTGTAAAGTACTTACAGCATTCAGTGGGAAAGACAATTATCACAGCCACCTCACAATGTCTACCTATACAGGTCTCCTCAGATCAGCCTTCTGCTGATCCATGCCTTCAGCTATGGATTTTAGCTCTCAGAATATTCAGCATGACTAGTGAAATCTGAGAATTGAATTATGCCTTGCCTGAAGGTAGCTAGGCAGAAGGGGACAGACTCTAGCTGATATTTGCAGGGCAGCTATCTGGTTGAGTAGCCAGAGCCTGAATGTGATACAGCTGCTAACGAGGAGAATTGCATAGGAAGTTTCAGATCCAAAACCCAAGAATGACACAGGGTGATTTTCCAACCTGAGTTCTTTATTGTTCTATACCTATAGACAGAGTCTTGCCAAATTGATGTACTCTACTACCTATCATATTCTCTGAGAACTATTAAGGAGGGACTGTCTTCACCCTCTTTCTCTTATGCAAAATATCTGTACTAAGTTGTCTCTTATTCCTGTCTCTCCTGGGAATCCAGCTTATTACATTCCATTATAGAAGGACATATGTGGGAGATAGTAGTGGGAAAACACAAGTTGTCTTCTCAATTTGGGCCTTTTGGGGGCATTTCTAGGTTGCCACTTACTATTCTATCTCAAATAGTAAAATGTCCTCAGTAGCCCTACAAGAAAGAAACAAGTATCATAATCAGTCCCCACCTCCACCTCATTGCTTGTTAATCCCTAAAGCATCATGAGAAAAATGCCCCAAAAGAGGAGGGATGTTTGAATCTAAGGAGGGATCTATAATACTGATATGGGCCCCAATTTGCACTTTGAAGGTTCTTCTTTTCCCCCAGAACTGTAAAGTATTCATAAAAGCTAACAACTGAGAAAA
The DNA here is from genome assembly GCA_032468055.1 of Acrochordus granulatus. Classification (NCBI taxonomy): domain Eukaryota; kingdom Metazoa; phylum Chordata; class Lepidosauria; order Squamata; family Acrochordidae; genus Acrochordus; species Acrochordus granulatus. The sequence continues at coordinate 121,683 of JANHZU010000890.1, forward strand.
TTAGCATTGATGGAAGATTTCTTGCTCTCCATCAGGAAATGATGCACTTGAAACTCATTACAGATCTTCACAGAATGTCTGTCGATTGTGCCTTGGGCTTTGTGTGAATCAGCACATGCTGCTTTTGCTGCATAATTCATATCTCTTGTGTCATGTTTCATATCTAACATGCATTCCTTGTTAATTAGTGAAACAAAAATTACTCCCTCTCCTTACTCTGAAATAGAACCAGAGGATTGCTATAAACATCAAGAAAAACATAAATTTATTTCCACACTATATATTTTGAGCTGAATTTTAATCACCGGTCTAGATCTGTATCTTTTTCTAAAAAAAAATGGAGTATGGAAGGATTGGACCTAATTTTGGAATGTTTATCTATTTTCTTCTGTAATGTATTTATTTTTATTTGATTTATAAGGCCACCCATCAACTTAAGTGACTTTAGATGCCCATATATGTTGAAGAAATAAATCTCATATTCTGATACTGTCTCAAGTTCTGTCATGTTCCTGTTCCAAATCAAAGGAAACCGGTGGACCTGATAAATCTACTTCCAAGAACACTTCTACTTCAGAGGAGATAGAATTGCAAGAAATGATTGTGAGGACCAAGAAGAATAGAGTCCGGCACTCTGAACTTTTGGTGATTTAATAACTTTATGGAACTCATGAATGTATTTCTTCTTTTCTTAGTGCTTCAATTCCTGCTCACATCCAGGAGTCCTTGATCCAATTCCAAGATTCCCGAGATCAACTCCTGCTAAACTCCAAATCATACTCACAGCTATAACAGAAATGAGTCACAGACATCAAATAATTATTGGTTAGGTCATCTAGCACCAATTAAAAACATATATGTAAAGCAGGGAGATGGGCAAAATGAAGAAAACAATATGGTACAGAATGAACAAAGATTAAACAAAACTGACAGTGAAATATTTATTTCATTTATGAAGTGAAGCATTTTTGCATATAGTAGTTTATTACAGTAACGGTTTTTCCCATCACTTTAGCATTTCACCTCAGGGCAAAAAGGATAATACTTTTCTCCCAAGTATTGATTCTAAATGAGAAATAGGGATTCATTTTTCGTCCTCAAATCTAGCTCTGTTTTTGAAATATGTTGTCTTGGCTTAGTTCAGTCCAGCATTTTGAGCTGCATTACATTACATCTTAACCTCTTTGTGAGGATTTTACTATTAAAAATGTTTCATTACTTTTGACACAAACCTTATCATTTTGAATATTGGTTAAAGATGAAAGGATATCGCTAGTCTGCTGGGTTTTTTATTTTGTTTTAATGGGGGGTTTATTTTTATTTTTATTGTTTTTAATATATTGGGTTTTTTTATTGTTGTTAGCCGCTGAGAGTCTTCAGATTTCGGCAGCATATAAATTTAATAAATAAATAATAATAAATAATAGAATAGAATTATTAGCAAATTGAGGTGAAGAATATTCCTCAAGGAAAGGGCATGTACAGTATTAGCCTAAAAGTCTCAAACAATTTGAGGGAATAAATTAGTTTTCATTCTTTTCTGAATATGATGTAGAAAATCATTTTTTGTACATACTTTCAAACTAGTGCCAAAGGTATTGATATTTCCAAACCCATAAAAATATACTGTAACTCAAAAAATTATTAAGAAATGAGGTTCAGTGGAGCTTTTTGATAATCTTTAATGTTCTGTAGATAAGAGTTTTGTTTCTGACAATTTCTAGGTTTTTTTTCTGATTAAGACTGGAAGATGATGTTTTAATGTTAAAGAGTTATGTGGGAAAGAAGTTATTCGTTATGTTTTATTTTTTATTAAGTTTAAAATAGTTATATTATTATTTCTGGTAATCTTTATGGGTTTTTATTGAGTTTATTTGATTGATGATGTTGGGAGATCTGTTTAAGAATAAAAAAGAAGATATGAATGTAAAAGAAGGAAATTAAATGGGTTTATTAGATTAAGTTTATAATAGTTAATATTTAAAATATTGCATGATAACTGCGAGCTGATAGTCAACTGTGAGTTGACTGTGAGCTGATAGTCAACTGTGAGTTGACTCTCAGCTACTCAACTCATAAGCTGATCACAAAACTGCAGTTCTTGCAATCTATTTATGAAGAGAAACTGTCTGGAATGCACATGGGTTACCTCATGATCTCTCCTTTCTCCAGAGAGATTTCACTGGTCCTGATCCAGCATCCATCCACAATCTCTGTCATAAATGCTGTCCTACATCAGCAGGATTTCTAACTCACCACAGTATTCTCCAAAATTCTCACATTACAATAGCTAATTATTTACTACATAATCTCTGTACATCTCCATAGCCAATCTATTTTCCCCTCCCTTCCCTCTTCATTTCATCGCTCCTCATCCCAATTTAAATCTGTGTCATTTTAGCCACGCTATGCATCTGATGAAATGACTCACAATTCACAAAAATCTGTGCCTTTTAAACACATTTGTTAGTTGGAAAAGGTGTTACCAAATTCCTCCTGATTTTTCCCATCATATACTAACACAGCTCTCTTCCTACAAGAAATGTGTGTGTGTGTGTGTGTCCTGGCTTTGATTTATAAAACACAATACATTTCAAGCTTATCTCTGCTGACCACAAAGTTCACCACAAGACAGTAAAATGTTACACAAACTAATGTTTACTTTTTCAACTCTTCTACACAATGGGGCCTTATTATTCAAGCTAAACAGGTCTAGATCTGAACTATCACATGCTGCTAGAATCCATGGAAACCACATGACATTTGATTTGATATCCATGAAGAAAGAAAGGTAGATAGGATATAAACAAAATAAAGAGAAACATGTTTGCATGGTAAATTATGATTTGAAAAGACCCTGGTTCAAATTTCACTCTTTTTATCTATCTATCTTCTATCTATATATTAAATTTATATAATCTCCTATTTTACATTCAAGACTCTGGGTGATTTACAATTAAAATATAAAGAATATCAAAAATACAGGAAAAAAACAATCGTACAAACAGTACAAACAAGTCATGCACTACAATCATCAGGAGGGCAGTAATTCATGAACAGTGCACTCATTTTCATGGGCTTTCTACCACTCTCTTTTCCCCAGGCCAGATGGCTAAGCCATGTATGAACACACTAATAACAATTATGTACACATTTATCCAGAGGGAAGTCCAATGGAGTTCAGTTGGCCTTACTTTTAGATAACTGAGTTGGTGATTCATTCATTATGGATTCAATGACTGTCAAAAGCTGTTGAGAAACGAAAGGAACAAGTTCCTTTTGACCAATTTCCTTTTAAAAGAAGGAAATGCCTAAACCACCTTTTAGTCAAAGCTCAGACAACATATCCTTTAAAATACTGTATGAATTCAGCATAGCAGAAGTACAAAATCAAGTCAAGCGCAGAAGCTGCAGTCACTAGTTTTGATAAAATACAGGTAAAGTTTCTACTCAAGCCCTTCCTCCTTGCAAAAATTCACAACAATGCAGCTTTTTATCAGGCAATTAAAAAAATTAATATTGATGCTCGGTGAAAGACTCGTGGCAGCAACATATTTGACTTCATTGCAAAGAAGTTTCAAAGATAGGTCTCTGTGGAGGACTATAACACTCAGGGACATTCATCAGTTGAACTGGAGCAACCCACGGATTGCATTATTAAAAAAAATTAAATGACAAGCTGACAAAAGCTTTTGATGGCATTTTCCACAAGTTTTCTACAGTTACTTAGAAGGGGCTAATCAAAGCTGAAACGTTAGAGAATTCTCACCATGGCTCACCTTCCGAACATGTCTTATGTGCTTTGCCTCCAGTGTCACAATTACAATATACACAGTCATCTCCTCTTCTATCACTCACCACCCCCCAAAGCAATCTTTCTAGAAGGATGATAACAGAGATGAGGACTTCTTAAGTCTGATTTGGTGATCCACTTGAAAAGTATCGAATGGTTGCTGTTCCCAAAACTCACTTCTTTTTTTCTCTGCTTTGGAGAGGGTGACTTGTAGTGAAACTTAGCAATCTTCCACTCAGCTTCTCTGAGTTGAATAATAGCAGGGACCATCAGCCTGACATTTATTTTTCTTCAATGAACTAAATAGTGGTTGTGTGTGATAGTTTTTATGAGGTCTGCATTTTTAGTTTTGTTCGTTATGCATCTCATATTTTCTGTGCAACTGTATGAGTGATGCACTGATTGGGTGGCATGTTTTAATTTCGTTGAACATGGTGCAATGACAATAAAGATGTTATGGTTATATGGAAAGAAAGTTCTCCAGTGTACATGTTCTCCTGACAAGAAAGTGACTCCATACGCTGTCAGAAGAGCGCCACCTGCTGATGTCATGAAACACTGCAGATATTCAATCCTGACTACATAAAAAATAAATCCACGACATTTAGAGCACAAAGCACATATGCGACTAATATGTGAAAAATTCACATTTCCACACACATAGCTAAAAGCAAAGGCCACAGCCTAACAGTGAATTATTTTAATCAGTTATAATTCAGTCATCTTCCTTTTATATAAAATCATTTAAAGTATCCAACGATGAATTCAAGACAGCATGCGGTTTATAAATTAATTATATTCTGTTAGTTGTAGATACTTTTCCTATGAGTTTTTCCTACTACTCTGCATTCCCAGTCATATATATATAATTATAATCTATGAAATATATGCATATATATTTATATACGAAGATAGAGAGATGTGAATATATTTCATATATTCCACAATACTTTTGGAGCATATTTTTAGGGAATCATACTGAGGTTTCCTAGTGATCTCCCAACTCAGTGCTAATCACTTGTGACTCTTCTCATGTTTTCAAAACAGGCCACTAATGCAGTAAAATGAAGATGTCCATTACATTGTAAGATCTGTTAAATGGACACATGGATATGAAAACATAACCTGTGGATTGAACCCAGCTATTCTCATATTTAGAGTGAAAACAGTGTGAGTCAAATGAGGAAGGACTAACTGAAATCTCAATGATTTCAGTGATAAATTCTAAATGTTCTAAATTTAAATAAGGCTGAATCCAATCCTGTAAATTTAGATTTTTGTTTGTTTGTTTCCTTCATCCTTCTCTTTTTTATCCTGTGTTATTTTTTCTATTAATTAATTACACCATAATTACTGGCACATTGCTATTTATTTGTTTGTTTGTTTAACATCTATATCCACTGTTAATGTTATTTAACTGTTAATGATGTCACTGATAATTTCCTGGTTCAAAAATGCAGTCATAGTGATCTTGAAGATTTTTCAAAACATACCTGAAATTTTGACTTTATCATTCCAGTAAGAAGTATGGGATTTAACTTCAAATTGGTTTCTGGGAGTTCAAGTCAATTACTCCCAAAGGATTTGGCCTCTGTTTCCACAAAGTCTGTTTCTTCTGTAGTTTTCTACATTTGAAAGCCTATGGGTATTTCCTCTAGAGAATTGGGTTTTTCTTTTTTACTGATTCAGCTTTAGCAATGTCAACTGTGCTGGCAGCCTGGATATCATTTTACATCTGACACTGTGCTTCAAGACTACAAGACTAGTAAGGGGAAATTACATCTGCTGTACAAAACGTGATGGGGAATGGTCAAGAAATTTTCAGTAAAATGGCTCAGTGGAGGTCAAAATGAAAAAAAGCCATGCAGATATATTCTGAAAAGTGAGAATGTAAGAAAACAAGAAATGTAAGGCTCTGGTATCTTAAAAGGTAAAGGTTTCTCCTTTCAGTCATATCTTACTCCAGGGGGTGCTCCGTTTCATAGCTGAGGAGCCAGCGTTGTCTGAAGACACTTCTGTGGTCATGTGGCTGGCATGACTATATGCTGAATATAACAGTGCACAGAACACTGTTATCTTTCCACCAATTTAGGCAATGCCTATTTATCTACTTGCATGTTTACATGCTTTCAAACTGCTAAGTTGGCAGGACATGGGGCAAATAATGGGAGGTCACCCAGATACACGGCGGCAGTTGGGTCTCAAAATCAACCTTCTGGCCGACAAGCCCAAAGTCTTAATTGCTTAGCCATCGTGCCCCTATCTACAAAGATTAAAATGCATCTAATCCAATATCTACAGAGACATCACATTGGCTATCTGTTAAATATCAGGATCTATCCTGAAAGTTGGTTATTCCACTCCCATTAAAGAACAAAATGCAAGCATTTCTAAAAAAATTTATGAATCGTGTTTCTAAAGAAATGAATGGATCTACTTCAGGGCAGAGCACTCTTGTAAAAACATGTTCACCTTCTAAAGGAGTAATAGCTACAATTCCACTCTGAAGCAGCTCTTTTAGACTCTCAAAGATAGATCTGCTAGAGCAATGAACAACATTCATCTCTCTCTGTCATCAAAATCTATTAAAAATGGTAGCATTCATTTGCAAAACTCATATCCAAAAAGGAATTTTTTGTTCAGTCGCGCAGTCATGTCCGACTCTTCGCAACGCCATGGACTGCATTACGCCAGGCTCCCCTGTCTTGCACTGCCTTCCGGAGTCTTCCCAAGCTCACACCCATCACACT
>JANHZU010000890.1:128325-138953 GCA_032468055.1 Acrochordus granulatus
GGACTCTGTCACATCACGCTACTGCAAAAGATAATTTATTTTCAAAGAAATCTCTCTCCACAGAGTTTAATCATTTGTAAATATATAGAGAAATATAAATCAATCTTGGGCCAAAGCTATATTTTAAATAAAAATTATTTAAGTATGTCAGACACAAGCAACATTGGTTCTGATACGTCTAACATAGACCATTTCATGGGATCACTTATTTGTTTTCATTAATAAGTCTACTCAATTTTATCCCAATGGTGTAGAGTTGCTGTCATGTCTTGTTTAATTTTATATTTAAACAGGAGAGAGAGGGAAAGATATAGAAACTTAGGTCAGGAACCACAAAGTCCCAGAGGAACTTCCTAGGCCCCTTTTGGTACATCAAACTCTTTTTCCAAGTTTTAGAAATACTCTCTAATTTTGAGAACCGTTTACCATATGGAAAAGGAGCTGATTTTTCTTTTGTCTTTTCCTTTCTTTCCTTTTTTCATTTTGTAAAAATACTTTGAGTTTTACTTCAAGAGTTTCCTAACATTTCATTTGAGATCAAAAATTGCAAGGTCTATTTGTTTCACTTCTTTTTAAACAGCAATCAGCTGTCTGAAATTGTGGGGGGGAGGACATCATTCCACACTACAAATTAAAGCAACAGCCACAAATCAGGAACTTGTTAGATCAACACATCCTGAATAACTTCTCGCTTAGGGCAGGCTTCATTTTTTTAATCAGAGGAAAATAAAATGATGCACAATCTAGAGCAACAGAAAGTTTACCTGAGCCCAGGAAAATTTGGCTTCCAATACAATGACATATATATTTAATCCATCTTTGCCTTTTTTCTTCTTTCAGTGGTTAGCTTTATCAAAGCTAGTTGTTGCACTGACGTGCTTTGCTATGTATGTTTCCCAGAAACAGGATTTATAGAGAGATTTTTAGGAATTATTTTGTGATGGAAGTTTTTCTTTGTTTCTATTAATTTATATGAATGCATCATATAAAGGGAAGTGTTTCTGTATAAAAACACAGCTCTTTATCTTTTTCTACTGGAAAGATAAACCATGACACATTTTAGGATGGAGGGTTCCATCCATGGGCTTTCCTTCCTCTTCCTGCGAATCCACTTAGTATCTCTATAATAATAATAGTATCTATTATTCAGAGACAAGGTAAGAAAAATACAGCTTGCAGCTTTTCTCTTTGCTCCTATAACTCAGTTAGACAGAGCAGATGAACTGACCATGCTGAGTGAAAGCATTGCCAATGAGGTCCTAAGCTAAGCAAGGACCTGCTTTTCTTAAAGATCACCTAAAGGTCACTAATAGAATCAGATCAGGAAAAGACTTTTTGCTTGGGCAGAGTTCATGATGGTTCTCCAAATCCTTTCTTTTGCAATGATGTATCTTTGCCCAGATATTACAGTATCTTCCTGAACCTTAAAAGTTAAGCCAGCATCATTATGGAGAGCCAGTTTGGAAAAAGTGGTATAGCACCAGACAGGAAACCAGGAGGCAATGAGTTCTAATCCTGACTAAGGCATGGATGGGTGCCTTTGGGCCAATCACTCTCTCTCACCCAACCTAACTCACAGGATTGCTGTGGGGAAAAGGAAGAGAATGAAGGAGCATTATATAAGTTCAAGCCTTGGGCTACTTGGTAATAAAGGTGAGATAAAAATCTAATAAAGAATAATAATTAATACAGATTTAACAGTTGTCAAGAAGAAAGACAAAATCTGGCAATGTTTGAAGACAGAATAGAAGAGAAAGAAATTGAGAAAATCACAAAATACAGAAGACCTATTGGACACACCCACCAGGCATGGCGACATGAACAATTCAGGCTCATTTGAGCTTGAGCTGAAAGGCAACTGGTGGACTGTGCAGGGCTGGTGCCTAGCCAGTGAAACCCTTTGGATACAAAAAAAGGGCTCTTAAGAATCACCCCACGTGCCCTTGGATTGATTTGCAGCTGCTAAGAAAAGAAAAAACAGGAATTCTTTTAAACTGAGTTTCTGTAATTCAGAGAGCTAGGAGGAGATCACAGTCCAACATTGGACTTCTTATCTAGCGATGCTGACCTGGTCTTAGCCGTTTTTTAGTTACTTTTCTTTCTTTTCTTTGGTCTATCTTTGGAATGCTAAGGGCTCGATTCTGCCTGAATTACATTCTGTTTCCCTTTGCTGTACATCGGGACTTTGCTGAAAGAGTTATCTACTTCTGGAAGATTTATTGAGGCAAGGAGGTGAGAGCAGCAAATAATGTGTTTGGGGAATGTTAGATTGTCTGCAATGTGTTAAATTCTTGGAAGAAACAGGTTTTGAACTGAAAATTTTAACATGTGCTTTGGCATTTTGAACTGCATCATCTATAGTAAGGAATCTTTTTTCCTTCTTTATTTGGAATGTCATGGATTTGTTTACCTGATTCTGCAAAGGCTGACACTGCTGTGTATCTCCTTTATTTTTTTTTTCCTTTTTTTGCTCTCTGTATATTAAAGGAGAAGAGATGTCTACAAAAAAGAGCTGTTGAGGCAGATTTTGGATGAAATTCAGAAACTTAATAAAAACATAGAGGCTAGAATGGAGGTTTGGAGCAGAAACTTGCAGGAGATTTCTGACAAAGATATACAAAAAAATAGAACTATGGGAAAAATAGAAGAGAATATTGAAAAAAATGGAACAAAAGTCAGAAGTTGAAAACTATAAAATGAGCCACTGTGAGATTAAACCCATGCAAATAAAGGGGGAAAGGGATGTTTTGGTTTAAGAGTTGAAGAAATAAAGTTGCCAGAGGAAAAATTTGCATTTAATCAAGTGGGAGAAAGGGATGTTTTTTAAGATGGGGAGGGTCCCTGGAGCAAACAGGTAAAAATAAAGATGCAATAATTAGTGATTTAGCAGAATTGATAGAGTGAATTTGACTCTGGTGGAAGAAGGTTATTTGCTTGGAGATATTATAGTTTAGCCTTTAAGAAGATTTATTATAAAACAAACATTACAAAAATGTGTTCAAGGAAATTTTGTAATGGTGGGTAAAGACCTAGTTTTGTTGAGAGAAAGTTCAATAAGATTTCTGAGAATGACCTGGGATTCAGGTGGTATGTTTGTTTGAATTTTATAATTCAGTGTTTAAGGATTATTTTGATATGTGAGTTCTTAATGTGCTGTGTATGGATGTTCGCTACATCTTAGTCACTGCCACTGAAGATTTTATTGTGCCTTATCCCATATGTAAGGCTTTTTACAGGAGATAGATAAGAAAGATTGAAATAAGTTTATATTGATAATCCTCCTGAGAGAAGACAATTTAAAGAAGTTTCTAACTGATTAGAAGTCACTCTGGAATTTTCTGCTGGTGAAGAAAATAAAAGGAATCTTCAATAAAGGAATCTTCATGGATGAACTTGATGATTTTGGCATAAGTGAGTATGTTTAGATGAAATATTGTGTAGATTAAATATTAGGATAATAAAAATATAGATACATAGTGATAGAAATGAAATGTTTATTTTTATATTTATTTGATTGATTGTGAGAGGGAAACATATTTTTCTTTCCTTTTGTACTGAAATTTAGTCAGAGTTAAGTTGGGAGTAATGGGGGAGGAGTTTTCTGTATATTTTGTTTTTCCGTTTTGGGGTGTTTACATTTTAGATTTTGTTATTGTCATTTGTTATACTGTTTTTTGTTATTGTCTTGTTTTTTATTGTATTTTGTATTTTATTTCTTGAAAAGTAATAAACAATTTTTATAAAAAAAATATAGAAGACCTGCAAATAGAAAAAGAATGATGTAGCAAAAGAAAAAAAAATTGTGCAATAGTAACAGGCATTTTGGATACAATCCCAAAACAAATGGAGCACCACTTGGACACCATTGGCATTGACAAAATTATCACCAGTCAATTACAAAAGGCAGCTTTATTTTGAAAAGCTTACATCCTTCAATGATACCTTTAATACCATCAAAGAACAACATCTGCCTATCCCAGGTCCTTGGTGGAAAAAAATGCCAAATCCAGTCTAAACATCTGGTTGACCATGTGACAAACCATATAATAATAATTCTCATGAGAGAATTGAGAGAAGGGACATTTGCCTAAATGTATCTGATGAATTTATATGGCTAGAGTGGCATTTCAGTTGAACACTTCCTGGTTTATAGTTTCTTCATGCCCAAGATAATTAATTTCCCTTCCTTCTTAAAATTAGCATTTCAGTAATGCACTTTGCTCATCTTTGGGCCCATCTGCGTGTTGTTCTTGGCCCCTCACCAATACAGGCTACTTCCGGGGAATAGGAATGGATGACACTGTACACTCTCCTGGCCCATGGCCAATGCAACTTGCCTTTAAGTTTTTCAGCTCCAGTTCAAGGCTGCAGTTTTCCATCTCAAACTATCTTAAGCCCTTTGGAGTGGATGGTTTCCAACACTTTATTCCATCCTAATAACAACCCCCATTGATTATAGCACATAGCATTGTCCTTTTGAGTGCTGCCCTTTGCAGCCATTGTATCTTGGGTTGCCACACTCCTATGAGCTCCCCATTTTTTAAAATAACCTGGGAGGTAATACAATGGTGACCCATTAAGGCGACTAACTCACTTCTAGAAGCTTGTGTTCTGGTCAATCCTTCCCTCTCCTGCCCCTGTTAATGCAAAGCCTCCCATCCCTTCCCTTCCCATTTTTGTTCAACTTCTTTTAATTGGAATCTAGGAACACTGATACTTTGTTTTTATCAAGCTGAACAACAGTACCCATTTTCCTGGCTACACAGTATCTATTCCAGAGGAATGTAGGAATGAAAGAGCAACCTGTTCCCCTGTAACTTTTATTCTTGTTGCATCAGAGCAATGATGAGACCATCAGGCAAAGAAAAAGATAAAGAATCTGCATAAGTGTCCAGGAAGATAATGTGGGAAGTGTGAGTGCAAAATAAAGGGTGGGTATAAAAAGGGTGCAAAATAAAGGGTGTGTATTAAAAAGGAACAATTCCTAAAAGGTGATTTTCTGAAGGAATTGGGGTATAGGCTAAAGCAAGGGGTTTGCCAGTCTGGAAGAAAGCCATCTCTCAAAATCCAGTTCTTCAAACAATCTTATCCAAGCTGCTTCTCAACTTCACAGATTTAGTCATTACCGGATGGCAGACAAGGGATTCAAAAACCCTATTGTCGTCTTGTGGTCAAGAGATCAGCCAATCGTTTTGGGGCAGAGGCAGGAGCTTTCAGGTGAGTGTTGAGTCCAAATTATTGCCTGGACTAGTCCCTGCAGTTTCCTTGGCAAGATTTTGGAAGTGGTTTGCCATTGCCTCCTTCCTAGAGTTTAGAGGCAATGATTGGCCCAAGGTCACCCAGCTGGCTTTGTGCCTAAAAGTAGGACTAGAACGCCCAGTCTCCTGTTTCCTAACCTGATGCCTTAACCACTGAACCAAATTGGCTCTCTGAGTTTATAATAATTTTGAAAAATGTTGCGGAAGTATCCAAAAGTACTGCACACTCTCTCACAAAAGCAAATACACCACCATTTGCTAAAAAAACAGCTGGACAAACACTTTGTTGAAGTCATGAAATAATTATGGATAAGTGCTAAATATATAAAATCTATCGCTCAATATTTTTGTTCAAATATAGAATTGGACACTGTGAAGATTTTACAGATAGCTATCCTGTAACTGAAATCTGGAAGACAGAACAGCTGAGAAGGAAAATCAAAATCAAAATTTTCCTTACCTAACCGTAAATAAATATCAAAAACTGAAGCCACATGCTACACAATTAACGTAACAGGTACTTTGATTTCAGATGACCATCTCAGATGGTTGCTTTGAGCAGATTGAAGAAGAAGAATTAGGTCTTACCTTCAGAGACCCAATTTCCAAAGCAATTTGGCCTTCTGAGGCAACACTTACATCTAGCAAACCAAAAATGTTCACTATAATAGGTAGTAGTTCTTGAGATCTAAGGAAAAAGGGTTTTATCAGACTGCAACCTCAAACCCTTTAATTTGAGGTGCCAGAGATTGAAACGCTGGTCTCACTGTATTTGGCTTGCATGAACTGTGATACATAACCAGCATTCCCCTCCCCTTTCATCCTTCTCCTCTTTTATTTTACTTGATGCATTATAATCTAGGCCCCTTGGATCCAGGTAATTTATCATTGCACTGCGGAAACAATTCAAGGCCAGGATTTCTTTTTTTGAATTGATAAGCTTAGTAAGAGCCAGCTTCCTGATTAGGCCAAATGAAGAGACAGTGTTAGATAAGAAATTTGTATTGGGGAGAGAATACCTTTGGGGCATCCTTGACTTCCAGTCCCTTCAGAAAAATTGTACCGTCTTCATTAAAAAAAAAATGCCTTTTCTTAAAACTGGTCCATTTTTGCTGGCATTGCACCAAGAGCTTTTGCTGTCCAAAGGACAACATGGTGCACTCTTCTGTTCCACCAAAAAAAAAAGCATAAGGAACCCAAATGTGACCGGAGAGTTGAGACTTCTTTCACTACTGACAGTATATCCTCATCCCACCGAAGGTAGTTTGGTAGGGTCAAAAAAGATTGTGCGGAAAACCCGGTTCTTTCCCCTGAGAAAGGAATATTTGGGGAGGCTTAGCAGAAGACTGTCAATTGAGGAAGCTGCTGCACAGAAGAAGCTCCTCCGACGGCTTCATGTTATACTAAAAACAAATATAGAAACAATCTAGAATAATATGCAGGGAATAAGTTTCGCTCCTGAAGGCCTTGTGTTGTTCAGCTCATTTGTTTTTCTTACAAACTGTCGATGTTTTGACGTCACAGACGAACAGTTTTGCTCTAGGCAAAATGTCAGTAGTAGCATAATTCTATGCTCATGAAACAAAGAGAACTTCTGCCATAAAGTGCAATAGCTATGGAGACTCAGGGAAACTGGAAGTCTCGCCTTCAAACGCTACCCGAGTCATGAAATCATAACACGGCCTTAAACAAACTGCTCTGCCACCTGCAACATGAAAACAACAATGTTGACTTGACACAATTCATAGAATGCTGTGTTTTCTATCAAAATAATATAGATAAAATATATTTTATCTTATGTGTTTATCTTGCAATATGTCTCCAATTATTATCAATAGCGTTGGTATTATTATGAGTGGTGCGTAATACTTTGTGAAGTCCCCCTTGTCAATGAGGTTTATGGAGGAATCCCAAAGGGTTGTGACCTCTTCTAATTTCCTCTCAAGTTCAGGGGTTCAATTTATTCTATTTAGAAAGCCTCCTTGGCCATTTCATTATTTCTTCAATTATTACGACTTTTATGAACTGCTTCAAAAAACGAACAGCCTCAGCTGGTTACTGGAAGTAGAGCTATATTTTGTAATACAGCGCTAAGAGAATTTAGATTGTCTGTAGCATGGAAAACAATTTGATGAGACATCTTGACCCAGGATTTCCATTAGCCATTTTAATTGAAAGAAATTTTTTTCTGAGGAAAAAAAACAATAGTTCAAAAATACTCTTCTGCTGTTCCAGTCTGAGCACCCCTCACTGGTTCCTGCTTTGTAAACTCTGAAACTTAACTTGCTGAAGTTGCTGCTTAGTCTTAATGTCCCAATCTGGGGACTGCATTTTCTCTTTTCATATCCAAGGGAATTTCAGGACCTTGATTCTCAAGCGCTGTTGTGTTTATCCTGGAGAAACATGCCAACTTCTGTTTATAGACTGACTAATCTTTTGCCTGAACAAGAAGTAGTTCACTAATTGTGGGCATTTGAAAAAGTGCTCATCTTCCACGTCTGCTCTCTTCTTGCTCCTCACTGGACACGTTATGTGGTAAGAATATGTTATCACAGCCTTGATTGTTGTGGTGACTCTTATCATCACTCTTTGTTGCCAATGGATGAAGCAGTCGGAACCCACTTCCCACACGAGGCATTTATGCAGGGAAACCTGAGGCTCCATTCTTATCTTCTGACACACAAGACAAATACATAGTCAATTGGAAAGCACACTGTTCCAAGTGCTGAGCTGCTTCATAAGATATTATGATGTTTTTAGGTCAGAGTGTTATGGCTTACATTGCCAGCAGAGGGGTTGCACCACTGTCACTGATAACAAAGCCAAACATCCTTGCCCTAATTATCTAATTCCTTACTGTTGGACTTTGCTTTACATATTTCTTGAATCGGGCAAGTTCTATCACTGATAAGTTCTGATAATAGAACAGGCTTTCTGCATATTCAGTGCTGATGGCTGCAACTGAAATGCATTTTGCTTGATTTCCTCTATATTGTAAGATGATGGTAACCAAATGTGGAATCTCCTGTTAGTGAACATTACACAGGATTTTTTCCAGACAATATCAGTTGCAATGCTCTCTGAACACTAGCCTTGGTTTTCAAACACTGGTCTGATATTTCAGATTGCTGAACAAAACATCCAAGTCTAATGGCAAAAGAACTATAGCTATGTAAGTTCAGAAACTATTTTAACCCATTTTCTATTTTACTTGGTTTACAAGAGACTAGAAATTAATTATTTCCCTTTGGGCCCTTCTATTTGGATGAAAGAGCTGCAGAATGCTGGTGTTGATTGCAGGGTGAATGTAGAGCCAAAGAACTCCCTATTTTATTTCTCTGGCATTCGCTGAGTTCTGCACCTTCAGTCCTACCTGGGCAGGGAGGATTTTACAAGCTATAGTATATAGCTAGGTAAGGTATTACCTAGCTAGCTTTTCTCAAGGTACCCTTGACTTTCAGTGTTAAGGACTGAAGTCGCCTGCATACCTTTCTAAAACTAATTTCTATTGAAAGTAGCAGAACAAATATATAAAACATGCCTACAAAGATTCCAATGCATTCCCTTTCTATACTTTGTCCTGTTCCTTCTCTTGAATTTCTACATCAGTTACTTTTAGCACTAAGGAGTTATTTACATCAATTGTTCTATGTGATTTCCAGAATTTAGGTGTTCTTTATCTCTTGGAATCCACAAGAATATCTAGAATGCCTTTCCCTTTTGACGTATTTCTCTGTTGGAGTGTGCTTGTAACTCCTACAAGTAAAACCAAAAATTCCAGGATAACTATGTAGCCACTCTTTGGGAATTTATATCATCTTTTCATAGATAAGGCATGCTAAACAAGAATGATGGGTGCTGTATTTTCACAAATATTCAAAGCAGGAGTTTGAGGAAGGTTTTCATAGAAAAAAATCATAATAATGCTTAAGCAACCTTTTATTGAGGAAATCATTAGGATGATTTGAAGAAAATCTGGAATAAGACACATTCAAATGACTCTTAATTCCCTCTGTGTCATGAACAATCAAGTGACAACAATATTTTAACGTATAATGATTTTTGAATTTGCCACTTAAAGGTATTGTATATATAAATTATAATTTGTGATACATAGACGTAATCATATACCCCTTTTCTATTTTTATATATAGAATATATACACCACCAATGATATCTAAAACAGCCAACTAAATCAATGGAGGGAATACCAAGACCCAATCCATAGAGTGTGCTAAAGCAAAAGAACTATACTAATTGGAGCTATGAAAAACCAAACGGGAATTTTCACTGCATTCCAAACCAATTTGTTTACTTCTGCATCTTTACAGATACAGAGACATAGGGATCACAAACTAAAAATGTGGTTTGATTTTGTACTCATGGCCTAGCTAGACTTTTTTTGGCCCCTCTCTCATCTTTAATGATAACTGGAAATGGGATCAGCAATCTCAGATTTAAAATAGAGCAGATTTAAACCAAATAAATGTTAAGTTAGCTTCTCTCAAAATTGAGTGCCTTTCTACTTTTCAGAGCACATGAAAGTTCTTCTGTGACGAAGTATTCCTCCTAACCTACCACTGTGAATCCTCATGCATATGGGCAAGCAAAGTGCCATTGGCTCACCACTTAAATACGTCCAGATATCCTCTACAGGAAATAATGGATCTTGGGCCATTGTTTTTGAGAAATCATAAAACCTGATGAAGTAGAACGTGATTGCAGGAGAGCAAATATTATTGTTATCTTCAAAAGGGGAAGAAAGGAGTTCTTTCCTCAGAGGACTCCAGACTAATCAATATGGCATCAATACCTGGAAATATTTTAGAGCAGATCCTAATGGGATTGATCCATAACTCTTTGAAAACAATGCAGGAATTATCAAACATTAGCACAGATTTGATTAGAACAAGTCTCTTCAGGCTACTGTACTCTTATTTCATATTTTGTCTGGGTAACATCTTAGGGGGAATGCTATGGACATAATATATATTGTGATTTTAGCAAAGCATTGACAGTCCTTTTTTCAATGGATAAATATCTGCTGAGATTATGATTAGCAAATGAATTTAAGTATGGATTGGATACTATATATATTAAGTGAATTCCTCACAGATTTGAAAATTAGACTCTAAGAATCTTCATCAAAAATTCCTTCAGTTTGGAAAAAGGGATCAAGATACAGTGGTACCTCACAAGACGAGATTAATCCATTCCGGAAGAATGGTCTTAGCATGAAATGCTCATAAAGAGAACACGGTTTCCCATAGGAAACAATGGAAAATCAGATAACCCGTTCCACACTCCCAAAAATATTCACCAAAAAATCATTTTCAATGGAATTTGAGGTAGAAATGATTGTCCCTAACA
>JANHZU010000890.1:203853-225108 GCA_032468055.1 Acrochordus granulatus
CTTCCTTCCTTCCTTCCTTCCTTCCTTCCTTCCTTCCTTCCTTCCTTCCCAATTTTTTTTTGCATTCTCAAACATCTGATACTAAAGTTATTGGGCATACAACAAGAAGATCAAGAGAGACTTACTTTGTTTATTTCTCAGAACAGAGGAAATTAATACTTTATTTCATGTCTTGGTTGACTAAGCTTTGATGTTCTTTGTTGGTGGTCAATCCTGGATATAATAATTTCACCATAATTTCAATATTCATTTATAAAAGTAAGATGACTCTCTCTATAGAGCCCACAAAAAAATCTAATGTTTTCCATTGCAGGAACTCTAATGACCGTATGGTCAAGTTTCTTATTTTTTGCATTCTTGCTTTGTATGTGACAAGTTAAATTACTGTTGAAAGATGCAATGCATAATTGCCAGAATAATGCAGGAATCTCAAATTGCCTGTGTACACTTTCACTGTAAATGAATTTAACTGTCTAATGCCCAGCACAAGGAAACCAAAGTAAAGTCCAATAACCTTGGAAAGGAATATAATCTACTTTTTACAAGGAAATCATTTATTTCCTTGTACAAAATCAATTGTTTTTATTATATTATTAAAAATAAATATTTTGATCTCTTTCTAACTCCTTCTAAATAGCCCATTTGCCTGTCACTCTTCTTTTTCATTCAAGGAAGCAAGGACCAAAAAGAAATGTGAAATTCTAGTGGTGGGTCCATATCCTCTGTTTGATAAAAACTAGAATAAGGAAAAAGATATTGCTCTGTCTGTTCTTCTCTACAGCTGGAAAAGTCACAGGTGGAGTAGTTGTGCACTGCATAGTATATATGTGCTTCTGAAAAAAAGACATGGATGCTTTAATGAGTTATAGATATTATGTCTTCTGAAGAATCTCTTCCTTACTGAATCTGACATATTGCCAAACTCTAATATATTCTGATATTTCAGATTTTTCCCCTTAACTTTCCTTATTTTTAACCTTGTTCACAACTTTTTCTCATTCCTCATACCTCTTCCTATTGTTTTTTGTCCAATTTCTACCCTGCCACAATCCAGAGATTTTCTTAGTTTTCTGCCTGCATTTCTTATAGAAAATGATCAGTTTTACCTTTTACTTCCATTCTATTAAAGCAGACATCTACCAGTTGATCAGATGTACATTTTTGTTAAAACTGAGAAAATAAAAGACAAGAAATAGATAAACTCTGCAGTAGTTTAAAACTATAACCCCTAATTGCAGTGTGACTATGAGACAGTTGCCTTTCAAGTCTGTGACAGATTCTATAATACAGAATTCAAGACTTCATTTATAACTCAATTTCACATGGGAATTGGCAAGGGCCTTTTTCAAGGAAAAGGGCTCTTTTCTTACATAATTCAGCTTCCTAGTCAATTGCTTCTTAATCTCTGATTCCATGCCCAACTTTAGAGTAATCCAATCATAATTACAACCTAATATTGTTTTAGGAAAACTTGAAAGCCTGCCCTCCTTTTTTTGGAGAGGGGGGAATTTTGCTTGATTCTAATTCAAGATTTTGATTAGTTGCAAATTTTGATTTATCCCTTTTTGTTTTTGCTCCTTAGGCTAGTGTGTTTACTTTGGCTTGTGATGTGCCTTGGATAAACCATGTTTAACTATTCAAGTAAGGCTCTAGAAGAAGAGAAAGTTGATTGTCTCCTACTTGTTTGACTCATTTAATGAAATTGTCTTATATAATTCAGCTTAAAGTGAATTTGTAGGAAAAAAAATCCTGACATTCCTCTCAAAATTAATTTGCTAATATATTTTCTGTTGTATATTATTTACATTATATTAAAAACCAGTTTGCGTTGCAGTTTAAGGCTCCAGGCTACAAACCAAGAGACCATGAAGAAAGTAGAAATGGGAAGATTTTTGGCACAAAGCTATCCGGGTGTCTTTGGGCCAGTCATTTTCTGTCAGCTTTGGAAGAAGGAATGGGAAGTCCCTTCTCGAAATCACTTGCTAAGTAAACTGCAAGGACTCATTCAGGCAGTCTCCAGGAATCAAGCCTGACTCAAATATTGTCAGCACCAAGATATATTGCATATATTACATATATTCTCTTTACTTTTGCTGTCTGCCTAATCTGGAATGTATACATTTCACATACAAATAGAGATCTTCACTCTGGCTTGATGTGGTATCTTTAAGAGATTCAAAAGAATCTCTTATAAAGATTGATTGTGGCTTTCAGGTCAAATCCTTAAGTCATTTTTTTAACTATTACCTTTTTGTAGGCAATGTAATAGAACTGAGATATTAGAAATAAGTATATTACACCTTAATAGACTTCCCATGACATATATTTGTTTTTAATATTTAACTATTTATGGCTGATCACTGACTCTACATTCTCAGCAATGGCCAAGTTCTATTGTAGTGATCTCAAGATCAAAAATCAGATTCTGGTCCAGCAACATAAATATTATGTCCCCGGATTTTTTTAAAAAAATGTTTTTCCCTTTTTATTTGGCTTTTATATTATGCTTTGCTTATAAGGCACATCTTACCTTTGTATTATTTAGTTGATGTCAATAAATTGAACAAACAAAGAAACAATCTAGATAAAAATCACAATGCAATTTAAATTGTCTTGATTTATTCAAATATTTTTAGTGTTTGTCTTTTTAACTATATTTATTACAGTACATATCTCTTTATGTACATTGTAGTAGAGGGTTTTTTTGCATTTTATATGTATGTTTTCTCTCAATGTATCTTAACATAGATTTATGTTAACAATCTGAAATTGTTTGTTAATTATAGTTCAATAAAACAGTTAAAATGTATATTTGTTTATATTAATTTTAATGTGTTGGTTTAGAAATATCACTCTGAACAGTACTGTGTGAGGAATAAATTTGGAGAGGATAAATTCTGAGGTCTCAAAAACACTAGATAACTTTTTCCATACATTTATACCACAAATTTAAAAGTGCTATTATAAACACAGCTGAATGGATCTGTATCATATGCAAAAAATGTGGTAGATCACTTGGGCCATAGTCAGATATTGCACATTTTTTTGCAAGCCTGGCATATTTTCTAGGTGTCAACACTTTGAACCATAGTTCTGTCAGGTTGAGGACAGTCACATCAAGAAAAATTGATGTCAACTCTATGAACTGCTGCCTCACCTCTTCCAAGTCCCTATAGAGCCACTGTCACTTACAGGGCTCGATGCAACTAATATCACTGGGAAAAAAAAGGTTATTTCTTAATAGTTGCCAACTGAAGAATAGCTGAAAATCAATTGTGAGAAGAAAGCTCATTTGAAAAATGACCTCAGTAGCCTGAATTTCCTGAGGAGAAGAAAAAGAGCAAATTATATTATTCACTGGTTGGATGCAGATGGAACATGGATGTCAAAGTTAACTGGGCCTCAATGGCAATGATCAGACAGGAAAAAGAGTCAGCTTTCCTCCAAAAGTTTTATATTTAACACCAGGGTCAGAACATTTGTTGCTCCTATATTATGATGAACTAAAACAAGGGGCTCCTTTTACTCTCCTTTAAATTAACAAACTTTATTCTGGATCAGAAAAAAATACAAATTATTTTGGAAACATATTTTTGGTTTCCACAAACCACATTTAAATGCTTTATTATTTTAATACAGGTGGTAGAGAAAGCTATTGCCGAGGCAAAGTTGTGTTTTTAAAGCAGCAATAGGGTGTGGGATACTTCCAGAATAAAGATCACAAGTCCTTATAATTTTTCATTCTGTAACATCTTTTTTTTTGCTTCCTCTCTCTCTTTCTATTTCAAATGCTCAGTATTTTGATATATCTTATAACCATGTATGGCTGTGCTTGACACAATTATTTTATGTCTCTGTTTTTTCATCTATAACCCTAAAGCAAGGTTACTGTGAATAATTACTTCTGAAGTTTTGGAGAACTGGCTACAGCTCATCATTTCAAAATTGCATTCTCTCCCTGATTTTGCTAATGAAAACATATATAGACGAAAGATAGAACCACAGCACTAAGCACATGGGTACATATTCTGGACAGCTGTTTTTGCCCTCTCTGTATCAAGAAAGATGTATCCTTGATACAAAATATGAAATAGTTCAGTGTAGTACATTTCAAAATTATAAAGTAGATTGAGAGTAGACTAAGACACTTTTCTGTCTCAGATAGAGCATCAAATACTTCTATTTGAATTTATGTAATACTCAAATGCCAGACCAATTAATTTTTCCATGAAGGCAAAGAAAAACCCATGAGGTATCTCCATCATAACATCAATAGCAAACCATAATAAATATCATCTGTTGTTTTTTATGACAACCAACATCAACTGCCTGAGATGAAGGCCACCTCACTTAACATGGCATAAGGCTATCCTTGGAAATGTTGCAGACTAAAAATGAGAAATTGGCATTTATTCATGATGGTATCAATGTCACTCTAACCATACATTGTGCAATGATGTTGATCATTGTGAGCAACTGTGGAAAGGCTGGACAAGTAATGACAGCGATTTTACATATTAACAACTAATAGATTAGGAGTTTATCTCATAAATATTAGCTCAGGCCAACCTACATAATGCATCAGAAGAAGAGAGTTGACAGTCTCCTTTAATGGATTTGCTAATAAAAGACGGCTAGCAGTTCCTACTGCAATTTTCTATATCTTACCCTCAATTCTTACATTAAAACTCCTCATTGAAACCTGTGATTCCTTCTTCCTGGATCATAGCCTGGGGCTTGACAGTCACCTTCAAAACTGATTATGCAGCCTTCGGAAACATTCAGACCGAGACATTCAGAGACAGAATTTTCTCACCATGTTGAAGTTGCAATATCAGCAGAAGAGAAAGGTTGAGAGGCTATATTAGAAAAGTGGTTATTTTCAAAATATTTTTCACTTCCAAAGAAAGTGAAAGTGGTGATTTTCAAGAGCCTCTAGCATGACAGGTTGCTGAAAATTCAGAAAAGCCAATTAGGCACTGAAAAGTGTAAGAAAGCATGAGCCATTCTGATCTGGCTATGGGTCTATCAAAGTGTTGCTACTATAACAAAGTTTCACCTATTAAAAGCATCAACCATGGCAATAGATCATACACTCATAGAATCATAGGGATGGAAGGGATTTTAGAGGTCTTCTAGTTCAACCCTCTGTCCAAGGCAGGTGTCTTTATACCATCGTGGAGAAATGATAGTTCAATCTTTTCCTGGAATCTCCAGGAGGCAAGCTGTTCAGTTGCTTAATAGTTCTCACTGTCAAGAAATTCCTCCTTATTTCCAGGTTGGATCTCCCTCTGATGAGCTGCCACCCACTGTTTCATGTCCTGCCCTCGGGTGCAGTGGAAAATAAATCAATGCCCTCCTCCCTGTGACAGTCCTTCAGGTATTGGAAGACTGCTATCATGTCTCCCCTAAGCCTTCTCTTCATTAGGCTAAAAATATCTAATCCCCTTAGTGGTTTTTCATACGATTTAGCCTTCAGACCCCTTATCTTCTTTGTTACTCTTTGCATTCTTGAGTGCAATTTAAGTCTGTGCAGGATTATCTAGTTTTGTAGAAGGCATACAAGAAGGTTGGCACTCCTCTCCCCCACTGTAATTCTAAAATGTTCCTAATAGTTTGGGAGTATATTCTTTGCATTTGGGATTTTGTCTTTTATATAATAGCATAAGTCAATGATTACTGGCCTGGGGGCAGTGCTTGCAAAGCATGAATTTCTCAAGAAGTCATTAGTGACAATGAGCTGAAGCTCACCTAGTAGAGTTGTTGATGCATACTTCAATTCCACAATACAAATACAACATAATACAAATGCACCAATACAAAGGCCTTAAGGAAAACTGATCCAAATGGTATTTTTTTTAAAGGAAAGAATATGAAAGGTATTCATAATAATACATTTACATTTAACATTATTATATGGTAATAATATTTTAATATAATATTCACAGTAAGTAAGAATGGTTTCCAATAGCCCTCTAAACAATAACTATTCATTGGTGCAATTCTTAATGAACCAAAGCATATGTTCCGTACTGTTAATATTGATAATCAATTATTGATGAGGGCTGAAAATAAAAAAGTAAAGAAATGAAACAATAACATTCAAAACAATATTTTGACAGGAAATTTGAGCATCCAAAACTGAAGTATAGCTGCTATATTTCTCTGAAAAAAAAATGCTCCAATGTCTAGGAGTCACTACTGAACCCAGTCCCACTGTAGTGTTACTCAGTTCAGACAATGTCTCTATTACTATCATGATTAGGATTCAGAAAGATTAATAATCCTGTTACAAAGCTACCTGTAGACTAGAGATATGAATGATAACCTCCCACTACAGATGTTGTTTAGGAAATATATTTTGTTTGCTTTTCATTTAATTAAGGGAAGAGAAAATTATTGATGAGAGCAATTAATTTGCTTTCACTGTTTGGTGTAGTTGTTAGGGCAACTGTTTAGAAACCAGGAGACCATGAGTTCTAATCCCACCTTGGGCATTAAGCCAGCTGGGTGACCTTGAGCCAGTCACTCTCTTTTAGAAAAAGAGGCAATGGCAAACTATTTCTAAAATCTTGTCAAAAAAAATTCAGGGACTTGACCCAGCAGCCTCCAGGAGTCGACATTGACTCAAAGGCATGCACACATACACAAAAAATGATTAATAAAATTTATGGATATTCTTTTGCAACATCTTCTATTATAAGGTTCAAAAGCTCTGTCAGGGATTAAACTCACAGGTTAAACTCATCTTGGACTTAGATGACTACATATAGTGAATTTGCTTTAGGAGCTACCTAGGTACCTACCTCTAATATTCAGGAGGTTTAGGAAGGGATAGTATAGAGAAAGATTATCTGAAAGATATATAGAGCCCAGAGAGATATAGATTTTAATTATAGAAATGTATACATTAAAAATAGACAATTTCTCCCCCACTCCAAGGGCTGTTGGTAGAAGTCATGTAGAACCCCATACATAGTGACATGACAAAATGTAACATCTGTATCTATCTCTATATATCCATCTATCTCAACCATTTTACCCTTGAGGAATCCTTGAAATGATTTTAGCTCTCAGGCAACCATTACATAAAAATTGCAAAAAATACAAACACTTCACAGCATAATCTACTTTTAATCTACTTCATCCATGTTTTACAACAGCAGCAAAGTGGTAGGCTGGCAGATTACTACCAGCACATAAAAATGTCCGCTACTTTTAATGCTAAAATTTCATGGTGTAAGAAGTTTTTAAAAATGATGCTTACATCTCTTGCAGAACGTCAAATGCTACCTCTATTGGTTTCTTACAGTTTTATGTAACCCCATTTGAGAAAAACTAGTATATACCATTCTCATAGCCTCTTGCAAAATCAGTCAAATTACAATTTTGGGATATATCCTGGAGTGGAAGAGGAGTTACAGCAACATAGAACTAACCTGATTGTAGAGAGCTAGTCTGACATAATGACAGCAAGCTAGAAACTGGGAGGCTGTGAGTTCTAGTACCACCTTAGATACAAAGCCAGCTGGGTGACCTTGGGTCAATCACTTTCTCTCAGCCTTAGAAAAGAAGCAATGGCAAACCATTTCAAAAATCATGCCAAGAAAACTGCTGGGACTTGTTCAGGTAACTGCCAGGAATCAAGACTGACTTGGAGGCATTAAAGATAAAAACAAAAAAAAACCCACTTTGTAACCACACTAGACTGATGTATCCTCTGCAGTACATAAATGTTCTTTATTGTCCCTTAGTCTATTATTATTTGGCACCCAAACTAATAGAATCAGAACTTAGAGATAATATTAGAATACTGGCTGAGAAATTTTTTTCAGAGATTATCTGAAATACAGGTAACATATTCTTAATATGTCTCTTTATTAGCTGTGCTATATGAAGCTGTTGGCCATAATAATGTAAAAGCCATTTAATGCATATATAGCCCTATCTACATTTTCAACTCTGATACCAAAGTCTGTCTACTTGCCTCACTAAAAAATCAAAAGAAACATTTCATCCAGTTGGACGGCTAAAATATGTACTTCTAAGTAGGAAAATACTATCACCTTGGAATTTTATCTGTGAGTGCTGATCTCCACAACAAAATATGACATTTTAAAATTAATGGAATAAGGTCAGTAGTCTTCACTAGCTAAAGTCTATTTTAATTCTCTGGACAAAGTTGAATGACATTTGTTATGCTCAGCTTAATGCTATCATATTTATATTTTGACCCAATCTGATCAAAAGTGTGCCTCTTTTAAACCTGACAACCATGCTGAGAATATCTTTGACCTATTAAGAATTATGCCATTTATAATCTAGCATTTTACAGGCATGGAATCATTGACTTCCCACAGCACTATGAATAGGAAACCTAAAACAAAAACTTGTTTTCATTAATTATTGAATTACTATAAATTAGAATGAGCACAGATCTTGGGATGTAATTATATCGCCACACAATCATTTTTTTCTGTGTTAATTCACCATGTCCAATTTTCTCGTGTTAATCCTTAACCTGCACATTGTGACCTAGCAATATGTGACAGTAATAAAGATTCTTTCTGTTCCTCCTTTTTTATAATTACCTAAATATAAGTGTATGTGAATATTTGTGTAGATTATTATTTGTCCAACTTTAGTAATAAGATTTCAGAATCTTGCTGCTAAGAAAGATTGCTCCAATTTGCTAATGTTTTCTATTTAGTAAATGCATCTGTATTCAAATTTGTTTTAATTAACTGAAGCCTGCTGTTTCCAAAAACAGAGGTAACAACTGAAATGAGGAATAAACAGGAATTCCAACAGAGATATTTCATGCAAAGAATATGAAGGATATGGAATATAAACTGCCTGGTGCATTGACGCAAATAGTCTAAATTAGCATCTGGGGAGAGAGAAACAGAAGAATTAAAGCAGTGGTGACTTTGCTTCAGGGTAAACTTTAGATTTATTTAAAGAGTGAGCAACTTGGTACTTCCTCCTACCATGTCAGTCTCTGTGGTGTCTGTGAGTCAACTAAACAGCTAGGAAGTGATAGAAAGGGATGACACAAATATCCATAGATAACTATATGACTCAGAAATCCGAATAACAAATAAACTGAAAAGTAGCTCCTTTACTTAGGGATGTGGCTCTAGGTAAGTCTACACTGGCTTCAATGGCATGCACAGGCAGATGGAAGTCATAGCATTGCAAAGCTCTGCTAATTGAATACATGGTTATGCAAAGGAACAAGGGTATGGGCCCAGTGCCTCAAGCATCATTTTGTCTCTTCTGTCTTCCTCCAGATGCTGCTGATGTTGCCAAGCACTGAATACCACTATCACTTCACTTGGGGAAGTGGGGGAGGAGAGGGAAGAAGGATAAAAGCAACTAGAAAGACTCATAGTTGAGAGGATCATAGAAACACTGGTTACCTGGGTCTGAGAGCTAATTCCCTCTTGAATATAATCAAAAGGAATCTCTTTTAACACCTCTAGCACTGATTCTCATCAAACCTGCTGCCAAATCTTCTACTACAAGGAGATCTTTAATTTCTTTCCCTCTTGGAACTACCATTATTAATGTTACATGCCTAGCTGTCTAATTTATATGCCAAATATAAATGATTGATTGAGCATTATGTTTTTCGTGTTTTCATTCATGGTGTATCACCGATATTCTCTGATTGAGAAATTCCATGCATACAAAAATAATTGGCTTCTAAGACTCTCCAAATTATAAGAGGTGTTACTAACTTCAAATAGAAAATACATCTTATAATATAAACTTAAATCTGAAAAATTAATCTTTTTTTTTATAGTTGGAGCTTCTTGAATGAAAAGTGAGGGTGAGAATTTCTCCAAGCAAACCTCTGGAATACTGTGCTGCATTTCTGAAAATGTATTTTAGGATTGATTATACAAAGAAGTACCATACAGTATATTTTATCTGTAACACAGTTTAAGTATTTTACCCCAATCATCTGATTGTATCCCTTCTATGTAAAGAATCACTGTTCAATCGAGATGAACCAAGGATTTATCTGGTGTTCTCCTCTCCTTCACTCAGCAGTGGAAATATTCAATGTTCTTACAACACTTGTCCATAAGAGCATCAGTGGCAACATCAGTACCTCTTGAAATGATCTTAGTACTGGCCTCTCTACTTCAATGCCATCTTGTACCATCAGATGGTCAGTGCAGTTGATGCTGACAAAGTATAGCAGCCTGCTTCAAGCAAATTGGTTCTGCTTTCCATAACCATGAAGCTGTATTTGAGACAGCCAATACTAAGCTCAAGAAATTCAACCCGCCTCAAGAACTGCTGATACTGTTCTACAAAGGAATCACTGAGTCTGTGATTTGTATCCTTTGTACATCTATTACTGTTTGGTTCTGTGCAGTAGCCATGCAGGACAGGTGCATGCTCCAATATATAGTCAAGTTCACAGAAATAATTGCAATTAGCCCCTCCATAAAAGACCTATATACTGAGAGGGTCAAGAAAAGGGCAGAGAAGATATCTGCAAACCTCTCCCACCCTGGACACAACTTATTTGAACCTCTGGTATGTGCTACATGGTACTGCACACCAAAACTACCAGACACAAGAACAGCATTTTCCCCTGTGCCATCATTCAAATGAATGTACTAATGCTGTATGATCATGCTACAAGATAGAACAGAAGGGTAGGGAATTCTAAATAATCCAGAAGTTTTATATAATGTATATACATACCTATCAATTCTACACTTTACAATATTTCCTTTCTATGGACTGCACACTTATCAAATAACTAACATGTTACGTATTACCTTATACTGTTGTTTATTGATGTTGCATGTATACTGAGAGCTGCTGTACTGGAGTCAAATTCCTTGCATGTCCAACCACGCTTGGCCAATAAAATATCTGATCTGATCTGTTCTGAAGTCATGAGTATCATGGTCACACTCACCACATCTGTCACATAAACCAGATTCAGCAGCTTGATTTGAAGGGCTGAACTTATGCCTGGTTCCGTGTCACAGATATGTCCAATGTGTTCTAAGAGAAATAACACATGCATTCCACTTTGATTGGATTAAGTGTCTAAGATAAATAAATTATTTATTTATATGATGTATAATGTAGGATATAGGAGTAACTCTTCATCTGGACTTTGCTCCTCAGACTTCTGCATTGATCATAGGAGGAAATGAGATGATTAGATGAAGAATTTTAACCCCCTCCTCTGCTTTCTAAGCTTCATTTACCACAATTTTGGGTGATGGAACCATCGCTGCCACAGGAAGAGCAGGATTTTATTGTTGAAGAATTTAAGCCTTTATTAAGCTGTCACCCTCATCTTCCCTTGACCAACAGAGCTTTGCTTGGCCTTCAGCCTCCAACTCTTGCATTTATAATTTAGGAGAGTGGAGTTTTTTATAGTGGAGGTTTATAGTTTTTATAGATTCAACTGTTCAGTTAGCTCTGAACTGGTAGAGTCAGGAAAAAATCTTAAAAGCAAGTTTAAAAAGAGAGAATAGTTGTATTTGTTGAGTGTCTGTGTGACTAGCAAGTAATACAGAAATGCTGCCACTGTTGTACATATACAATACTTAGCTGAAAAAATTAAATTCTTGAAATAAGGAAAATTGGAGTGCGGAGGTATAGAATAGGAAATGGATTTTCAGCTTTAAGTGGGCAAAACAGAAGTGCAGTGAGTGGAAGCGAGAATCTTTCTTCTCTTTAATTGTCCATCATACTGTAAAACCATGTTTTGAACACAAAACATCAACCGAACTAAACTGGGATGAGGGGAATAGGATTAATGTTAAAAGCAGACACACTTACTAGTTCCAGCAGAAGCAAAGATAGCATTACTAACCAGCTGCAGAAAGTCTCCTTACAGGGCCATATGCTGCTTCAGAATCTGCTGCTGGGCTCTTCGCCCACTTCCTAGATCATCCCACCAACCCTAAGGCAAAAATAGCAGCAACATGATCAGTGGCCCAAGACAAAAAATTGTACTGAGATTGTCTAGAACAATACAGAGCATCTGAAACACCAGTACTAAAAATGAAATAAAAAAAGTAAAATTCTCAAAATATTAACATTTTGATCCAAATGCAGAATAAGCATTCATGCTTCTTTTTGCTCACTTTCATTCTCATCTATCCAAAGATCTTCATTACTCTGAAAAACTCCACTTTTTCTCATTCATGACTCTTTTAGGCACCAATCTGTAAAAGTGTAATGTTAATACACATGGTTTAAGGTTCTAAACTAAAAAACTACCTGTATATTGCATCACAGGTGGTTGTTGTAAACAAAAATCACAGGTGGTTGTTGTAAACAAAAATAAGAGGGAGTACTTGAAGATACAGTATGTGAACTTCACCTTCCATCATTCCCCAGCCAAATTCTGGGAGTCCATGCATCTTCAAACTGCCAAGCTGCTATCTTCAACCTTTCTTCTGTTGGGACCTCTTCCCACTTTTAAAAATTACAGATGACCCGAAACAAGTTTTGTTTGTTTTTTTACTGTATTAAAAAATAAATTTGATGCATTTGCTGCCTCTACTACTTTCATGACTGTTTGATTGGATTTTAATATTGTATTATTTTTCAACATAGGCTGGCAAATAATTTTGAGTTTGTGATCCCCTGAGCAGGTATTATAGGATTGCAGGAGTCCTCAGAAAACAATTTGAGAAACAGTGCTCTTGATGAAAGGCAGGATATAACACGGAAAGAAAGAAAGAAAGAAAGAAAGAAAGAAAGAAAGAAAGAAAGAAAGAAAGAAAGAAAGAAAGAAAGAAAGAAAGCCATTGTTGGAATGCAGATTAATAGATTAACATATTGATGGTTGGGCTGAATATATATAAATCAATGTTGTTCATTATTTCCCTCCAGAAATGGTTGATGTTTTTCTTAGAAGGCAAAGCAACTAGTAGTGTGGTTAAGCCCTAAGACAGGTTCAGTTGTCATACTAAATCCGAATGTATCAATTGTTTTAACTACTCATGCCAATGTATTGTTAGAATAACTATGACAATTTTTAACCAAGATCTCGTGATCACTAAAGTTGGGTTACATTCAGCCATAGTTTCTTTAATCATGATTTACACATAGTGATGGCTGGTTGACACATTGTATTAAGCCACAGCCAAGAACTTGCAACTTAACTTTCTGCTAGATGTGAATCCAACCTAAGTCCAAATCCAACTCTAAGTAAACAATTATTTAAGGTGATTACTTAAAAAACACAGTATCATAAACTATTACAGAGCAATAGTACAGGACGAACTTGGAAGTTCAAGAAATCCTTTCCTTTTTTTTATTTCCATCAGGCTGCTTATTTTCACACTTAACTATACTGAATTACAGTTTCTGTATTGTTAGAATAAGCCTGGATGAATCTTAAGTGTTTTAAATATAAACTCTGTAAGTTAATTCTATTTATATTTTTTTATTTTGTCCCAAACATGCAATTAAAGCAGGTAAACCAAGTCTGCTTAAATAGGTGGAATCTGCAATGGTACATTAACGGAAAGAGGTGGGTTCAGCCTACGAGACCCTTCTCTAGGCTGACTCTTCTGAGAACTGCAGTAACAATATATGGAGAGATCAAAGCTGGAGAAAATTTGTTTTAGATTTGTTTTCGAAAAGTGCATAATGGAATGTTAGGATGCCACTTTCTTCCTTTTGTGCACACAGTGAATATGCTAAATAAATATATCACCAATAATATAAGATATTCAAATAAGCAAGTTTAAATTTAGTTCATTTTTTACTCA
Source organism: Acrochordus granulatus (assembly GCA_032468055.1). Taxonomy (NCBI): domain Eukaryota; kingdom Metazoa; phylum Chordata; class Lepidosauria; order Squamata; family Acrochordidae; genus Acrochordus; species Acrochordus granulatus. The sequence goes on from JANHZU010000890.1 coordinate 217,623, forward strand.
AAGTAAATCAAAGCTTCAGTCTATATATCATGAGTCAGGGGACTATATTCAGAATAATCTTGCATAGGATGGCATTTAATAGTTCAATTATTATTTACTCAAAATGTTTTTTTAATCATCAAAGCTGTAGCTCAGTACAAAAAGCAAAACAAAATAAGATAACCCCTGCATCCCAGACTTTCCCTGAGATACTTGGAGTTCAACACCCAATGCTAACTAGGAAAAATGGAAATTAAAGTTGGGAGATGTGCCATATTAGGCAACAAACACTAGAGAAAAGGGATTTTCAATTCAACTCACTGAATTCCAGACATATAATACACATTTCACATATTATCAACTTTGCCCTTGGATTTCTCCAGTCTTATGACTTCAGACTGCTATCTTTCTTAACACATAGACAACTGTAATATCCCATCCTTTGCTGAGAGAGAGGAAAATCTCTCTCTTTTATGGATCAGGTTTTCTTATACAGAACATTTCCAAAATGATCCTACATCAAAAGACAGTTGACCTAGTACCTCATTCTCATGGAAAAATGTAGCTGTATACTTTATATGCAAAGCATATGCCCAGATCTTCAGTCTAAATTGCATTCAGCAATCCTTCTAACAAAGAAGGAGAAAAAGTTGGAGACACTTAATAGATTACTTGCGAGAATTACTGCAATCCTGTATCCTACTTTAAGAAGGAAGGTAATGCTAAAATATTGGAGGCAGTGATTATTTTCCCCATAATTATTTGTGATATGGTGTAGAGATACAGAAGACCAGGTTAATTAGTCAAGATGCAAAGATCTGCAAATATTGCTCCTTTGGATGGATTAAGAGTTTGTTCACTTGTTTTTAAGGGGCTGCTTGTCCTGAGAAAGACCTTCTCCTTCCCTTTTCCCTTCCCTATTTACTCTCCACTTCCTTGCTTAATCTCCATTCAGCTTTGTTCCACCTTTTCCCTTTCTTTCTTTCCCCCTCTAATTCATTTCTTTTCTCTTCTCACTCTTTGTGCTTTTTCTGCTAAAGGAAGGAAGGAAAGTGTGTATGAACAGCGGGAGAGAATGATTAGCATATGGAGAATCAGTTCAGTTCATTATATAAATGATGTGCCTTATTTTAGATAAGGTAAAAGTTTCCCCTGAGAGTCATGTCCAACTCTAGAGGTGGTGCTCATCTCTGTTTCATAGCTGAGAAGCCAGCATTGTCCAAAGAGGCTTCCGTGGTCATGTGACTGGCATGACTATATGGCAAGGTGCATAGAATGCTGTTAGCTTCTCACAAAATTGGCAGTGCCTATTTATCTGCTTGCATTTTCACATGCTTTCAAACTGGTATGTTTGCAGGAAATGCCTTATTTTACAGCTGGCACCTTCTTTTACAAGCAATTAATGCTAATGAATCATCATTAATGCAATAAAGTAAATGCATATTTAATAAATATTTATATTTAATAAATATTTAATAAAGCAAATGCATATTATATTAAGAGAATTAGTTTGATTTAGTAGTTAAGGCAATATGCTAGAAGCCAGGATACCATGAGTTCTAGTCCTGCCTTAGACCAAAGCCTAGGTAACTTTGGGCCAGTCACTCTCTTTTCACTCTAAGAGAGAGACAAGTCAAACCACTTCCAAAACCTTGCCAAGGATGGGATTGCTCCCACATGGCCTCTCTCTAGTTGCCTTGATTCATAGAAAAGCTCCAGAAGATGTAAGGGCTGAAAATGTTGCTAAACTGCCAATGGAGAAGACTGAGAATGAATCTAACCAAACACAGGTTCTGTGTATGCCTGTGTTCAGGCATACACAATAAGAATAGAGAACTGAATATGCTTCTCTGCTCCTATTGCATCTGTAGACTCTTTTCAAGCTGCTTAGCTCCAGGATGCTCAAGCTGTAATTAGGGAGAGCAAGCAAAATAATATCCCTACAGTTTGTTCTGACATGTTTGTGAGATTCCTTGTAAAATTACTCAGATTCACCAATGCTTCTTGGGCAGAGATTAGTGAGGTGAGCAGGGTACCATTTTGCAATGTGTTATGTAATTTTTGGATCTCATGAACTCCTAGGAAGTGGATAGTCTCCTAAGAAGTGGATAGTCTCCTCTGTAGCATAAGCTATACTACCTGTAGGTAATATCTATCTCCAGGCTGGTTGTTTTAGGCAGTTGGGGTATATGGTTTCTATTGCCACCTGGGAACTGGGGGGAAGGGTCACCAATTTGAAGGAGGCAGTGGTGCATCTTCTTATGAAAGGTTGTCTAGACAACTCTCACCCAACTTTTGATCTTTTCTTTCTGGAAAATTTTGAAGGAAATGGTGAGATGTCAGCTGCAAAACATTCTAGCCCTGTCCACTCAAGCTTAGTTGTTATCATTCTAGTGGATTAACTTTTGGCCTTGTAGGAAGAGTATGTTTAGCTCCTTTTAGGTCACTTAAACATCTTCAGTACCATGGAACATGGTATCCTTCTGGACCACCCGCTGGAATTTGAGGGAAGGGGTGTTATTATTTATTATTATTCCCATCTTTTTTAATACATAACTCAAAGCAGCATACATACCTAATATTCCCACCTCTTATTTTGCCCACAACGTCAGCTATGTGAGCTGACCTAGGATGAGCGAATGACTAGCCCAAAGACATCCAACTGGCTTCATGCCTAAGGAAGGCCTAGAAGTCTCCTGGTTTCTAGCCCAGCATCTTCACCACTACACCAAAGTTTGTAGATGCAAACTGTCTCTTGTTCTGAGGTGTTTCTTCTCCTTCCTAAGCAGATGATTCCAATCAATAATAGGGGGGATGACTTGTGAAGCTAATGGTTGAGAGAGGAGCAGTATATAAATAAATGAATTATAGGCACAGACATGTATGCATACAACTGTTACACAAATGTAATTATAAGGGAGTAGGTCATGTCCTGGACTGGTTTTAACTAACAAGATGTAAAAGCATGACACTGCACAGGATTTTTATTTGTATTTATTTTTTTACTACCCCTTCGAAGAATGCCAGAAATGACATATGAACAGAGACTTGGGACCAAGGGGGCTTCTGGTTGATAATCCAGCAACATTGATCTCCACGAACTAGCTGAGCACCAAATGTGTGCTAGGAGAGCCCTTTGTATTTGGTAGAGTTTAGCCTCTTTTGAAAGTTTTATATGTTTCAGTTTCTCTGACTAATATGTTGAAATAGCCGTCAGAGTAGTGCAGGTGCTCAGGAAACCCTGATACCAGCTGGTTCCTCCACAGTAAGATTCAATGACTTCAGTGGCTCCATGTGTGCATTCTATATTTTCTCATGCTACAATCTTGTTTAAGAAAAGCAAGGAAAATAGTTGGCAAAAGTCACAATCCAAAGGCAAAAATAATTTACCCTAAAGCTCCATGAAGATGTTGGCTATTCATAGGGGAAAGAATGAGGAAATCACATATTTAGAAGATACCAGGATTACTCTGGGCATAAACGGTTCTCATTTCCATCACATTTGACATATTATGAATATGTCTGCTTCTGAGAAAGATAAGGAAATGTTCAGAAATGGATCTACCACATCTATTCTTTTAATTCCAGTTTTATGGAAACAAAGGGGAGCCAAGGTGTTTTCCCAGGCAGCTAAATTGCTCAAATTAAAAGCTATTTTTCAAGAATTTTACAAATAAAATTCTATATGCTTCTTCATTTGCATTGCTTGTGACAGAGTTAGGAATTTGAAGACTCCAGATGCTGATGAAATGTACTTTCCAGCATCCCTCATAATTGGCCACAAAGACTAGGACACCAATAATTGTTGGTAAAGGAATGTAATGCCAGATTTGCATACTGCTATGTTTATGAAAGACCACAAACTCCAAAGCCTTTTCCATGTCTATCTCCATATATGTTAAAATGGGAGGAACCTTAAAGTAGGCCATTGCTGCCCATTGGAAAGGCACTGGGAATGAGGCCATTAACAGCTTCTACTGTCGAACATGTTGTGTTTGTGGGAAAAGGAGCATTTTGGTACTATTTAATATATTTGATACAACATTTAAAAAGCTATAAATTGGACTATCCCCCCTACAATCCCTTATAAGGACAACAAGCAGCTTGTGTATTTAGGTCTATAAGACTACCTTATGCCATTGGTGCATCTCAGAACACTCTAAACAGCTTATCAAAACAATGGTGTCAAAGCAATAGAGGCTTAAGTCAAAGTACAAAGTACCATCACGTAGTAGCCACTTTCAACATTGTTGGTGATCAGATTAAACAAGATAAAGCAGAGAACACCCAAGTCATTATCAAATCCCACACAGCCCTATTCTTTCAGGAAGATTCCCTAAATCTTTCCTCACTTTCTGTAAACTGAACACTGCTGCAAGATCCAGAAGTCTTGAATGCTCAGATTTGTTGTGTTCCAAAGTATTGCAGAAAAGGTTTGAGACCACACTGGATGGTGTGGCTGCAGATCAAGATCTTTGCAACTATCTGTCTGCTACACATACATATGTCCACACGTATACACATCCAGATATGATTTAATAACCCACTTTGGGAATAACACTATCCATGGCACAAATGTATGTACTGAGGGTAAAACTATAATAGCACAGAGATATTAGTGGTCCTGTGACCACTTTTGTAATGGTGGTTAGTTTCCTTTGTGAAAAAAATTAAAAGAGCAGACTAACATGTTTAATGGGGTTGAACACTCTTTAAATTTATGATTGTCACAAAATGCACATAAGAGATAAACCCATTTGAAAGCTTTTAATTAAATATTTAAACATATATTACGTTTTTTTCAAAAGGATTACCGTTCGTCATTTGCATACAGTTTCCAATATTTCTTTGAAACCCCAACAGTAGTATCTCTTAAGGTGTGTTCAGGCTCTTCTCATTCCCATCTCAAAGAAGGGTTTTCCAGTCTCAAAGGAATCCTGGGAATCTGAGTTCTGTGAAATCATATGACAATCTGCTAAGCAAACTATCAGACTTGTGCAAATCCCTAGAGCTTTTTACTGTTTACACAAATTACTCAGCTACATATGTCCAAGTCCCAAATTTGAAATTACTGGGACAAGGCTTAAGCACATAAAATGTGCCTGATTGAGCCAAGGGATTTTAGTAAAAGCTGGTGGGATATTAAAATCTTATGAATTCTTTATTTCTGTTTCCAACAATCTACCTCATTGTACTGACATGGGGATTCATGGCGACTGCCTGTAAGCAATCACCTTTTGAAAGACAAGGATGAAAAGAAGATTTGAGGCAGTGATTCCCCTGCAACTCTCTGGCTTTTTCATTGAACCAAAATATGATTCTTTTAGGAAAAGTTTCCTAATTCATGTACTGTATATGCAATGTAGAATTTCTTCTTTTCCTCTTCAAGCACTGCTATGAAAAATGAACAGCAAAAGAGCTCACCATTGTGAAGTGGAAGGGAAAGCAACCCAATTGGTTTATACTCAAAAGTGTTTTGGTGGATAATTTTTATCTATTTATTGAATTAATTTCGCTATCATCTCACTTGCATCTGGGCAGGGTACATATTAAAAGAAAAACTAAACAATCAACAATCTCTACCTCACTGCACCTTACAGAAATTACTTTTAAGAAACTATGAATAAGATTATACTGTTAATTTGCACTCATATTACATATTAGATAATAGAATTTATTGCAAGGAAACATAAAGAAAATCTCTCTGTGTAATGGCAATTTTGAGCATTAATTTTCTATTCTACCAAATCTTAAACCTTGGCAAGATTAAGCTGCATATCTCACAGAAAATACAGATCTTAAATTGCAATGTGATAAGCATTCTACAATGTGTTTATTCAGAAAAATAATTTGTCTTTGAGTCATTCTTGATTTCCACCATGGAAACATCCTTGCAGTTTTCTTGGCAAGTTTTCAGAAGTCATTTGCCATTGTCTGCTTCCTAGAGTTGAGAGAGAATGACTGGCTCAGGGTCATCCAACTGGCTTTGTGCCAGGACTACAATTCACAATGTCCTGGCTTCTAGCCTGATACCTTAACACCCCATCAAAGTGGCTCTCATCAGATTTATTCTATGTTAAATTAAATGTATTTCCTAATAAACACGTGTTGTATTATATCTTTATTCCTTGGCAATTACTATAATATGCGATTATCTCTTTCTTTATATTCTGTCATCTCCTGCAACAGGAATGTACAACTTCACGCAATGTACTCGAGGCTGCAGCTTAAAAAAGGTCAGGTAAAAAAAATAAATGTGGCCAGGATAAAGAATAATTTGATTTCTTTAAAATATAATTAAATTTTAATTTAACACCATGAACGTATTTGTTGCATTAAAATTTTAGCGTTTATTTTGGAACGGTCTGGGGTCAACCCCCAAACTTTCCAAGAGCAGCATATCATTGTATATTCTCAGTGTACACTTCATAAAGAACATCTGTGTGATCTTCCAATTATGGCAGACAAATGTGCTTTGAAGCATACTAGCGCCCACTAAGAGATAAGACTCTTTCTGAAAAAGTTATGCCAGGATGGAAGTTGGATCATAGAAATAAGAGACGGAAAATGTAAATTTCTGCTAGCTTCTTATATAAGTAGACAATTTATTTTATTTGTTTACAATCACATTTCTATGCCCCCAATTTCCGAAGAGTCTTGGTGGCTTACAGAGATGTTTACAGTACATTATTTACCCAGCCTCCCTCGGCTGGCTGGCAATGTTCACATACGAGGTATCCTCCAAGGCTCCTGCTCTGCCCCTGGGATGGGCACATCCAACGCTGCTCCTGTCGCTACCAGTCACTGATTTTCCCTCCCGAAGGAAGTACCCGTCAATCTAATCGCATTTTTTACGTGCTTTCAAACTGCTGGGTGGGCAGGAGCTGAAGCCAAGTGATAGGAGCTCACCCCATCATGCAGAGCTGAGGATCGAATCAGAGTGCCAGCCATCTCTGGTCAGCACAACTGGCATACTAAGCCACTGTGCCACCGCACCTCCTGTAGGTATAGGTAGACTATAGATAGTCCTCGACTTACAACCATTAATTTAGTGAGCGTTTGAAGTTACAACAGCACTGAAAAAGTTACGGTTGCAGCATCCTGGGGGTCATTTGATTGCCATTTGTGACTTTCCAAGCTGGATTCCAACATGCAAAGTCAATATTTGCTTAACAACCACGTGATTCACTTAACAACCATGGAAGAAAAGGCTATAAAGTCCGACACAACTCACTTAACAATCAGCTTGCTTAGCAATGGAAATTCTGGTCCCAATTATGGTCATAAATCGAGGACTACCTATATTTGTATGCTGTTTATGGATAGAGTGGGATCCTTAACCAAGAGAAAGCATATATAAACATTTCTTTCCATCCTTTTTTTCCACATGAAATCGAAAAAGCCTCCTGGATAGGAATCAAAATGTTTTTTCAGTTACCTCTAATAATAAAAGTCCAGTTGCTTTTTTAAGAAAGTTTGCGTTTTTTGCAATTTTGTTTCAAATCAC
>JANHZU010000890.1:225829-245907 GCA_032468055.1 Acrochordus granulatus
TTTTTAAGAAAGTTTGCGTTTTTTGCAATTTTGTTTCAAATCACGACCTGGATTAATGAGAATATATTTTTCCATCACTTTGCATCTGATACAGTCATAACTTATTAACCTGTATTTAAAAACTAATGGAATCCTAGTCACTTCACCTTCATTTTCACTTGGGAAAGAGAAAAAAACTTTTTTCACTGGGTGAAATTGGAATGCCAGATGGAAACCCAGAGAGGATGCCGAGAATGAGAATAAAACAAACCCCTACTGGAGAAGCTCATCAGCTCAGTGCTAAAAGCTTACATAAGCCCAAGTGTACACTTTGCCTTGACGGTACCCCAAAAAAAGCAGATGCGAAGTCTTCAGCAGAGGCAAAGGTGTTAAAGGAAGTCATCAGGAAAATGAATGCAGTGATGAGTCCACATTTAGAATGAGCAGAACCCACAATTCCTCTTTTGCAATTTCCAGAGGAACGCTCTCCAAAATTATGCCACCAAAAGAGTGGGAAAGTGGCAACATTTGGTCACAGGGTAAACACCACCAAATAACTCATTACCTTTCTATTTGCAAAGGAAAGGACCACAGCAGTGGCGAGCAAGATGTCTCTTGGGCATGTGCTGCTTAATCTTATTGTTTTATCACAGTTGTGTGAGAGCTTGCTAGGGTTGTTGTTTGAGAAGAAACAGAGAAGAAATTAGGAGGAAGGAGTAGTACGCGTGCCATTCTCAGCTCTTGAATGAAAGAAGGGATGTGCGTCTAATAAATAAATGCAACTGAACATTTTCCAATGCAAATGCTTACATGAGAGTTAACCATTTAACTGCAGAACCTCAGAACTTTCATCTGTTTCCCAATGAATCTCTCTGTAATCCCAGTGATGTAAAATTTGTTTCTATTCTTTCGCTAGCAATTCTTGATCCTTCACTGAAAGTCATTCAAGGGGCAAGCTTTTCAGACATCAGTGACCTGTCTCTGTTTGCAAATTGATCAAAAATTTACTACAGTTGTTTCTCATGTTGGATGATCCTCAGATAATCTGCGTTATTTCTTCAGTAATGGGAGATAAATGCAGTTCTCAGTTGCAGTACACAAATATCTAGTTGGCGTATGCAATGCAAGCTTGACACTTTACTTGGAAAGCTGCTAGGAGTGCAACTTGCCACAGGATTTAAAAGGAAGCACCACAACAATTGCTGTGTTACACCTTCAGCAATAGGACCAGGCTTCCTTGACCAACCACTCTGCCTTCTGTCAATGCCAGGATAAGTCCAACTGAAGCAGAATAGCCAAAGGGAAAAAAACCCTCTTTGACCAGAATAAATAAAATGTAAAAGCTCCATTTCTCCGAATGGATCTGCTTTGATTGGTGCATTCCTAATATCAAATGTACAGCCATAGAATTATAGTGTTAGAGCAACAATATTTTATATCTCATCACATATAATGCTCCTATTGTTTATATTGTTGTTCAGTGGAGGAATTCAGAATTAGAACATCTATAATCTTTGTCATCTTCAATGCCCACCAGCCTCTGGTTAAAGATTTAAAAAAAAAATAGGAGCTAACCTCCCTTCTAAATTATTCTTCTAATAGTCTGCTTAAATCTACCGTCCAACAATTTAATTTCTCAGCTAGAGGCAGGGCAGCCTGCAGATACCCATTTTTTGAAACTTTTTTCTATTTTCAATTTTCTCACTAAAATAAGGATCAACTATGATTGAGGTAAGCCTTTGAAGTTTTAATATATCCTTTCTTCTCAACTCCTTCATAAGCCCTCCCTTCCAGAACAGAAGGTTTAAAAAAGCAGCACCTTATTACTATCCTGCTTAATAATTAGTATTTTCCTGTAAATTTCTGGCTTAGGTTAAAACTTTGCACAATTGATTATATTTCATGCCAGGTGCTGCATTTCTTACCATTTCAGGTAAGATGCTCATAAATCTAATTAACATGACGTCCAGGTTATCCACACCTCCTCAGTATTAGCTGCCCTGATATCTCTTCTTGAATATATTGCTTCTTCATCTGCTCTTCACCAACTATTTTGTGGCATCCCCTTATTTAAAAAACAGCAGTATGGCAATAAATCTAACCCCTTAATAAGCAGTAACTCATTGGTTACAAATAGGCTTCCAGGACATTTCATATATGTTCAACATATACTCATCTCTCTTCCCAGCTAACTCTGCTGTTCTCAAGTTAATTAATAGTACATATACATTAAATATCCCTCCTTTCGTTTGTAATCACTTGGTAATTCAGCCCTTGAAAATGGGTATCTCTATGTTTGTGTAAGAGAGAAACAGACAAACAGACAGACATCTAAAGGTCTTGGAATGGCTGGGATATAAATGTATAAATAAATATGTACATGCACATGCACGCATACACTATATAATTGAATATAATTCAATCCCAGTAAATGTGTAAAAACAGTATTTATTTTTTTCAATTGTTATCCTTAAATGCGTGAAATGCCAATAAGATGTGAGATGCCAGAGTTGTAAAACAGAGGTAGAGAGATTGAATCCCTCCAGATGTTACTGTACTGTAAACCTCAGTAAGCTGACCAGAGCTACTGTTATATTCAAATGTCCAAGAATACCGGAGGGTGACAATTTTTCTCCAACCTAGGTTTATAATATGAACAGATAAAGACACACTTTTGTAATTCTAGGTAGATTTGTATTTTATTTTTGGCTGAATATGGTTCCGTCTTTTTCTTCTTTTCCAGCATCCTGATCTAAGAATGGAAAGGCAAGCATCTGTGGCTTATTCCAGAAATACAAGTTCTTTCCCACCCTTTGCCTGTTTAATGACTAAGAAAAATCTGGCATTTTCTCACAGTGCAATCTGCAACATTATCATTTCTAGCAAATGAACTTCCCAGATAAGCCTTAATGTAACTCATTAATATCATTTTTCTTAGCTTGCCAATAAGTTAGACTGAGGGGTGATTCAAAAGTCTTTAGAAGCTGAGGACAGGAGTGCTTGTTATGGGTTGTTTGAGGGATCTTTGTGTGCTCAGATTGTCCATTTTCTGACTAGCTGTACAGGAGATTAAGCCTGTTCATTGCCAAAAGCCGCCAATACTCATAATTAATTATAGGGTAAGTCCTCCCTTTATGAATGAAAAACTTAACAGAAATACTACTTCAGCCAAGGAATTTCTCTCCTGCAAGGATAGCATGGGTCTTCCAGATGTTGCTGAATTCCAGCTCCCACCAGCTCAAGCCTACATGGATAGAAGTGGTGGGAACTATAATTCTACAAATTCTGGAGAGATTTAGACTGTCCATCTAACCTATGTAGCTGAAATTACCAGCTCTGTCGATAGCAACCTATACTTGGATCAGCAGAAGATCAATTACCACCTAGCAAATGATTTCCAGAAGCTCAAGCCAGGATTCTGACTTCCAGTTGTCAATAAATAAACAATAGCAATAAATATTTTCCCTTCCCTACAGTGTCTGCGTGTGTTTGTTTAATCTAAGTACCACTGTGCTCAGTGGGACTTACTCTCAGATAAGAGTACAGTTAAGATGATGAAAGTTAGAAGTTGAGGGGAAAATCAGAAATGGATAAATGTGTGATAGAGGTTTGACTATAGTTTTGGTACTGGCAACAGTTCCAACCAAATATGCACTCCCAAACACATTTTTTCTTCATATTTCTTATGGCATTTAATGGATTTGAGACATTTAATTATCAAATGAATAGAGATATCCATACCCCAGGCATCTCTCTAGTTGAACGACTGTGCTCGCATGCTGGGATTGCATTATTTAATTATTTAAATTTAATTATTTCTTAGGGCATCTGTTACTATCAGCCCATTGTCCCATGCAGTAAGTCCCCTATCACAGCATTCAAAGACTAGGATGAACCTCAAAAAATTAAACTGTCAACCACACCGTTTAATTTTATCAGGTTCATCCTAGTCTTTGAATGCTGTGATAGGGGACTTACTGCACACCCCACCTACTCACAACCATCTATAAGAATGTGACTTCACCTATGAGAACTTCATCCTACCTCTAAGGATGTTACTGAAATGTTCTTCTCCTGTAGAAAAGCCAAAAACAATTTCATTTTCATTACTGAAAACAACACAAATGAAATTTCCAGCACGGCACCAGATTCCGAGAAAAGTGTAATGGGGGATTGCAACAAAACACAAATTTATGAATCTTCTCTGATCAACAGTTAGAGAAGGCTGGGTCCTGTTAAACTTCCTTCCCAATTCATCTGTGCTGATAGTGGGATTAAGTAGACCCAGCTTGTATCCTACTCAAGAAAATGCATTAGGGATGAGCAGTTTCTTCATAGATGACTCAGTGTCAAACATCGCCAGAATTGGAAAACATGAAAACTTCTGACAGATCTTATTGCAGCATTGTAATAATAGAAAATGCTACAAAACAGAGAAGAACTGAGCCTGAGAAATATTAATTGGATTAAGAGTCACTTCCTAGTTGATGCAGGATAATGTGCGAGGAAGCATCCTACCAAATTCATACTGAATGTCATATTTCTGAACGTTTCTCAAAGTAAATTCCTTTCTCCCAATAGATGTGAACAAAAATGTGAATGGATTAAGTCCATTGTAATCTACTCCATGCAATATATTTACAGAGGAAAGCCATCAATTATTAATAGAAGTAATAGTATTATTTCACATAGGCTCCAGAAGTGGCTCAAACGGTATCTGCCTTACCCTATAATTCCTAGTACCAACCGCAGTTTTTCTAACTGAAAATTTGCTCCCTTGGAGGAAAGGAAGTGTAAGATTAAGTCTTTCCTCTCAGGAATTATATTCCATATCCATTTGAGGATTACACTTTTTTTTAATGGAAAAAAATTCCCGCACATTGAATGTCCAAAGTAGATTGAATATCATTTGGCCAGAGAAGAACTGTAAATAATGCCAAATGTAAAGGCATTCTACCTTCACACCTAAATACAATGCTTCAGTTGAAATGATAATAATGTAGTTATTTCTACCTTTTATTATTTTAATTATTGTGATGTTCCTACATATTAGAATGACAGTTGATTGGTGATGAGTCGCAACCAATCCCTGGAAGAATTGTTGGCAACATTGAATAATCATGCCCCACATGTATGAAGTGATGATTTAGGAAAGAAAGATCACTTCCTAAGGATCATATAGATTCATCCAACCCAGTTTTGTCTATCCTAGGTGGAGTTTTCCCCCAAATCTACCTGGAGCAGCTAGGGATGAAATTTAGGCAAAATGTTGTTGCTGGGACTTCAATATAAGATTAGAAGAGATTTGAGAAGTCTACAAAAATGTTTCATTCACACCAGGAAACCAAACTAAGAACAAATGTTAATGCAACTGTGTGGATGCCACTATTTTCTCTGGAAAATGATATTTAACTTTGCAATAAACACTTTTAAGTTATTGGGGGGGAGAGGAGGAGAGAGTTTATACATTTAACTGCTGGCTATCAGACAAACAAACCGGGATTAGTCTCTTGTCTAATGAATAGGTACAATAAAATGTTTGTGTCAGACAGAAAATCACCCTAGGTTTATCCCACAGAACGGCTTTGGGATATAGAGCAATAAATATGTTGCAGGCCCAGGTTAAGGCAGGAATGTTTGCTTGCTCTGCCTTCCCTAGATATTTACAGAAGCCCAAAGAGCTCAGCGTTGTTGTCCGCTCTGTAAAGAAGTGATGACATCAAGAGGTAGGTCACCAGCACGAGTTTATAGGTGTCACCCTTTACATTGAGATGGAAGTGGGGGAGATTATCCACTCGGTGTGATCTTCTGACCCCCACCAGTTTACAGCCCTCCTCTCTCTGCTTCATAGCACCTCTCCAACACAAAGTTAATCATTTCTCTGTTGCTATCTGCCAAGAATTCTTATCTCTTTTTGCTGTCACTTTATAACAGGGTCTGCTTATCAACCTGTTGGGGGCCATGTGATCACGCCCAGCCTATCCTAGCTCCTGATTTTTCTGATTAGAGACCATCACGAAATGGGATGGCTGGTTTGCAGAGGGTCACTCATGCTGGAAAAAGTACAGAGTCCATTGAAAGCCCAGCCTGTTACTTTCTGAATTATTGGATTTTTCGTTTGCATGTGTGTGCTTGTGTGTGCGCACCGTTGATGGACTGCTTCCTGACTTTCACTGAAGGTTACTGTAGCCGCTGTCCCAAGGCCAGAGAAGTTTACAAGCCTCACCTTTTGCTGTGTTCAATGCTGTATACCTGCAACTCGAGGGCACTATATATTTGCGCTTAATTATGTCTTCTGGTTCGGATGCCAGCAACGCTCAGGAACCTATAAAACATGGCCTTCCTCCAGGTGGTGAGTAAGACGTTTTCCACCATTTTTTGATACCAGACAGAATTAAATCTAAGCCTTACTGGGCATTCCATAATGGAGAATAATCATTATGGAATCTCTTCATAGTTTATAAATTGATGCTTCAGAAGTGTTCAGCGGCAATTAATTTATTTAAAAGGAAACAGCAGATTATACTGATGGCTGAATAAGCCTCTTTTTTTTTCCCAAAGGCGATAGATTTAGCAAAAACAACCTGAAGTCCCAGTTATTTCAACAAAAGTATGTTCAACATATGCCAAAACCTCTGTTGTTCAGTAAATAGGTATACATGGTTTAAACTAAGTTCAGAGATTCAGTAGAAAAGAAAATGTGTATATTATGTATATTATGCATTGCACTAGACATATCCATTTATATATGAAGTTCTCAGACAACATTTATAGTCAAATGAATAGTTTCATGGCAATTGAAAGTCAAGCAGACTAGACAAAATCCAACCGTTCTAAGTTTGAATGATTTTATCGTTCATGTATGTTATAAAATAACATTTTAAACAGATCAAATACTCAGTGGGAATGAGAAAGCACCCAAAATAAGATTATATACTTTAATTTTAGATTGTCATATTGTGTTTTTTATCTTTCATGTACAATTTGCAATCCATTCTGCAGTCCTTCTAAACATTCTACCCAATTCATTTATCAGTTCAATGAAAAAAGAAAGTTCTCCATATTTTCAATTCATGTTGGACATTTAAAAGGAACATGGATTAATATTTTCCTAGATTTCATTTCACTGAACTGAAGCATGACTTCTTTGCTGTGACAGTTTAGCTTATCATGGTTTCTAACTGAAAGTTTGTGTGTGTGTGTGTGTGTTTGCGTGCAATGGCTTTTGGGATCATGGTCTTAGCAAGGTGAATGGCAAAACTTCCAAAAATTTGCTTTGTGTCAATTTCCTACAATATATATGTAATTACAGATGGACTGTAAAATTAGGGAGACTAGATTTATTCTCAGATATTTATTCCTTTCAAAAAGTGTTAAGGTTTCAGTTCTGAACGTACTTTAAGGAGCATAAAGGACTGCATTCTCTGCCAGAAAATGCATGTTCTTTGATTTGCATTGATTTGTGCCTCAGTACAGGAATGATCTTCTCTAAACACAGTTGGACTTCCTTCTGAGTGAACAAGCATAATACTGCTCTGATAGTGAAACTGTTTAAGATGCAGTTTTTCTTCTTGCAACGAAAACCAAGGCACCTGGGTAATTGTTCAGGTAACATATATATAGCAGAAAACTTTGGAAACAAACATACAAAATCCTTCTCTTTATTTCAGTGAAAAACAAGTATCAACCACTAATTTTACGTGGACATTTACAATTTACGCTCCCCTCTCAGGCCTGCTCTTAAACTGAAGTTCCAGTCTCTCTAACCTTGTTTTAACGTTTTTTTCCTTGTATTTTTTTCTGCCTATAAACATTGGCATTTTTATTTACCATTCTTTTGTAAGAGAATTGTAACCAATTGCCCCAATTCTACTGTATACTCATCAGTAGGAATTTTATACAGACAATTTATGCTTAAATTGTTAAGCATAAATACAAATACAATCTGTATCATCGGTGTTGCATCAGCTGGAGAGAGAAGTTCTAATAAGTGAGCAGGAACACAGATATGCCACTCGGTCCATGAATGCTATGTTGAAATAAACCTGAATAATCAATAAATGATCATTTCAGTAAATTATTTAATATCCTCCCCCATTCTAAATGAAACCTAGCAAAAATATATTATCCACTGTAGCTGAATTTACACATATAATTTAAATCATGACTATTACAAATAATGGCTATTACAAATTACACAAATATCAGCGTATGTCCTTTACAAATTCCCCTTGCCATTCCCATGGGAAGTTCTGACATACTCTCCACCCTTTTTGATAGAAGTTGAAATGGTTGAACCACAATATTCTTGACCAGCTTTATACAAACTGGATGCTTTTTGGGTTTGGACTTTAATCTCTAGGAATCTTCGCAACAGCCATGCTAGGGAATTCTGGGAGTTGGATCAGACATCTGGAAGACACCCAGATTTGGGAGGCTGCTGTTAATTGTTAAACTGAGTTAGTGCTTTAGGCTAATTTTTGAATACAGATGAGATTCCCAATGAAAAGTGTGTGTATGTATACTGCATTGCAGTGACAATGTACAATGTGCTACAGAGACATTTCATCTCCACCCTTCATTGAAAGTCTCTCCAAATATTGCTGATGAATTGTAATCTTGAATGAGACAGGATGGAAGATTATTGACTAGACAGACACATATTCATATTACTTTTATTTAACTGATTGAATTATATCACATTAGCTTTTATTAGCATTGTGCCACTCTTTCTGGGATGTGTTACTGACCATTAATTAAAGACTAAGTGCAACCCTTGGACCAAACTTAGGTTTGATATTTCATTCTAGATACAGAAAATATCTAAGTGCACAAATAGCTCTGCAATTTGTTTGGGGCAGAAAAAAATGATGCAAGGGGAAAAATACAAACTGCATGTTTTCTCATTACCTGTGAAGTTAGTGATAAATTTAATCAAGTTAATTCCTATATTAAATCAACTGATATAAAACTTTGGGGTTTTTTATCACAATGAAAGAAACAGAAGAAAATGTAGAGTAAATACTGTATAATGATATTGATTTCAGTTGTCTCAATATACATTATCATAATTATATACTTCCACAGTGTTATTTTAGATTAGATTTAGACCTTCATTGGAAATGATGTTGGAGTTAACTAGTGGAGTTTTTGCAGTTTCAGATATGACTGCTATTGTGTTACATAACGCATATCTAGTTCCAGCAATATGCAAGATGTGGCAAAAATTATCATCATCCTACAAGTTGACTTTAATCGCTGCGGCCCTACTAATGTATCTTCAGTGTGAGTTTGGCAGATATATGAAAATTTTGTTCAGGGGATTAGAATTAAAATGCACAGTTCAGTCACATCAAAATCTATCCAATTTAACTTTCCATTTCTAATACTGAGCTCTAAACCTCTAGACCAGGGTTTCCCAACCTTGGCAACTTTAAGACGTGTGAACTTCAACTCCCAGAATTCCCCAGCCAGCTGCAGCTTGAAGATGAAGTCCACTCATCTTAAAGTTGCCAAGGTTGGGAAATCCTCCTCTAGAGTTCAGAGGCATACTACTGCTGGAATGAAGGAGCAGCCTTTCAACAATCATCCTAATAGTGTCTTTTTTTCTAATTCTTCTTAAAGCTGTAAATCCACATTTAACTGGAATGCTGTATATCAACATCAGATAAGCAGATGAATCCTCTCTTCCATATTGTGTCTCATACCAGAAGGCAAATTAATTCTGTTCCTTGCCTTTCTGTTTCTTGCTTGTTAAAAAAGTTAGGTGAATAGTAGTAATAACGAAGAGAAAAGGAGCCAAAAGATTTTGCAGGGTTAGCAGTGGAACTTATACCACAGAGCAGCCTTCAGCAATTTTATAAAATGTTCCCGTTTTCTTCCGCTCTTGCTTTTAACAATATACACAGCTCTTAATTTTGTCCTCTGGTGCATTGTGAAATGCCTCAAACACTGGGTTTGCTCTCAAACTTCTAAAGCATCATATCTTTTATTTCTTTTTTTTACTCAACCCTTATGAAATCACATGCTTTCTGATAATATATTTGTAACATTAAGGAATTTTTGGCTAAAAGGATAAAGCCAGAAAGCCAGCTAGCAAACAAGCCAGCCAAGTGGGAAGAGAACACAAACCACATCACTTTTGCTGTGAAATTCTACAGCTTGTACAAAGTTTATGGCCATCCAGCCAATACAAATGGCTACC
Organism: Acrochordus granulatus; assembly: GCA_032468055.1. NCBI lineage: Eukaryota > Metazoa > Chordata > Lepidosauria > Squamata > Acrochordidae > Acrochordus > Acrochordus granulatus. The sequence goes on from JANHZU010000890.1 coordinate 236,013, forward strand.
TAAAGCATTAGCTTGTTGCTGGGAGACTTTCCAAACAGATCTACTTAAGCACTATCCATGAGCAAGGAATTGACTTCATTCATGTGTTTGTTTTAAACCGCATATATTGCATTTCTCCCAGAAATGATTTAAAGTGTGGCTGCATAGACCAGGTACATTTTTAACCTAAGAGCCCTATGCTACTGATAGGCAAGTTCTAGGCCAGCTGTGTAAATTAAGAAATGTTGATTAGCAATAAATACTTCAGTCAAATAAATAATTATTGCATATGCTAATAAATGTTAGATCTTGCTAAAGTTAGGGACATATAAATTCAATGGCATGATTCATGCTAAACTGTAAGGTGGTTTCATGCAATGTAGCAAGATGTGGATACCCATCATATATTAAGCATGGGAGCTTGGTAGCCTAGTTGTTAAGATGCTGGGCTTGTTGGCCAGAAGGTCAGCAACTCAAGTTCAGGACCCAGGCGCCATATAACGGGATGAGCTCCTGTTATTCGCCCCAGCTCCTGCCAATCTAGCAGGTCCAAAATTCAAGAAGATAAATAGTACCGCCTAAATTGGTGGGAAGTGTTCCATGTACCTTGGCATATAGTCATGGTGGCCACATGACCATGGAGGCATCTTTGGAAAAATGTTGGCTCTTTGGCTATGATACGGAGATGAACACTGCCTCCTCAAGTTGGAAACAACTGAAAGGGGAAATCTTTATCTTTTACCTTTATATTAAGCATGGCTAAGAGCCAGTTTGGTCTAGTGGTTAAAGTAAGAGACTAGCAAGCCAGAGGTTGTAAATTCTAGTCCTGCCTTAGCCATGAAAACCAGCTGGGTGACTATGGGCCAATCACTCTCTTTCAGCCCAACTCACCTCATAAGTTGTTGTTATGGGGAAAAGAGGAAGAGGAAGGTGCGTTAAATACAGTGTGGTGCAAAAGTCTTAGGCCACCATTAGATTTGTTATATTAGCAAAAGTACAATGATCATGTATAATTATGTGTCAGTCTCTTTATTAGAATACCAGAAAATACAGGAAATTTGTATGCAGTATTCAAAAACAGGAAGGCCTATTATATCTGGGTTGTAAAAATTCATACAACCAATAGATGGCAGGAAAGAGATACAGAAAACTGATCTTTATTGCCATCTCATGGTCTTCTAGATTCTTGCAGCCCAGGGATGATAAGCCTAATATCCAAGTGAAATCAAAGAGCAAGCTCAGTCCTGCCTTTCTCACCTTCCAGATCTGTAGATTTCAACTCCCAGAATTATTCAGCTGAAATAGGGAAAGGCTAGCTCAATCCTATGAATAAAGGTGCTCTTTCAGAAAGAGTTCCTTCCAGATAAACATGCACAGGATTGTAGGGCATTTCCACATGAGGCATTTGGCCTGCTTCCAGATCAGCTTCACACCGGTGAACTCCACATATTATTAATCCTTTTCAAAAGCCAAGCTAATTTCCTCCTGGATAAGCAGCAGCACAAATTGTTATAGATACTAGACCAGTTGAAGCTCAAGAGTTTGGAGACAGTTTTTTGCCTTTCCTGATTCTAAGAGGTTCTTTAAGGGGAATATTGTCTTGATCACTGACATCTCCCACCCAATGGCCCTAAGAAACCAAACTGATAAGATTCCTTCTCTTGGGGAAAGCTTCCTTTCCTCTCCTAGCACATTACACAGCTCCAGGGATTTTCACAGCTTGTTCTCAATGTTTAATCAAAGGTTGTTTTCAAACTGTTTTTGAGGATTACACTGGAAACAACTTTAGCTGCAGGGGGGGAGAGAACTATGGATAGAAGAGAGTATACTAAAACAACCAGACACCTGGACAGTTCCCTACCCCCCCCCCAATGCCATCATTCAGATGAATACTTGACTCATGCTATGTGATTACCATAAAGTGCAAAAAATTCAAAATTAATCCAGAAGTTCTATCTAATGTGTAAATACATACTTATCATGGTTCTGATTCTACACTTTATAATATTCCCTTTCTACCAGCTGCATAGTTTACTACTGATTATCTAATTTAATTTATTGTTATTATTTTATTTACTGTTGTCTTGCAAGTATATTGAGAGCTGCTGTATTGGAGTTAAATTCCTAGAGTGTCTAATCATGCTTGGCCAATAAAGTATCTGAAGTATTTGTAGCTCAGGATTGAATTGACTTTATTCAGAATAAATCATTGAATTTCAGTGGAACTTGATCAGTGCACTGATGATGTTATCTAATTTGATAGTGAAACGTCCGCAAGGAAACAACCAAGCTCAGAGCACGAAGAACTCCACAGAGAGAACTATAGAAAGTTGCAAAGTGAAGCCTAAGACTCACTCCTAGCCGTTCAACCGCATTTACCTCCCTGCTTTAGGCGGCATAACTCTTCCCTCTTATCCAGGAATAAACGAGCGGACCACTCTTTGCCCCTCAGCCCCCGATGGCAAGTTTTCAGTATTGTCAGTGGGGCTCGCGCTGATTTCTAAGGAATCGTGTTGCGTAATTAGACTGTTTTCTGAGTTTGCCCCGCGCGTGCGCATTTTTGGAGCCCAGATGCGTTTCCCTACATCTGGCTCGGCTGCCGTTGAAGGCAACTTTCAGAGGCCGATTGGCTTTGATTGCGCTTGCACCGGAGGAGCAATTCGGACAGGTGCGGTGAAGGCAGGCTTCGGTCGAAGGACGTTGCGAGGTGCGATTGTGGTTGCGCACTCCTTCACTTCCTTTCTCTTTCTTGAGGCTGCGGCGTGGCAACGCGCCTTGGAAGCTTTGCTTCGTGCCGGCATTTACGTGGAAAGGTTCCTTCGGACAGAGGCTAATCTTTTCCAAAGATCCCCACACGTCCCGGGGGATGGAGGAGAGAGAGAAAAGGCTTCCTCGGCCAGGGGAGGCGCTTGAAAGCTTCGAGGAGCCGAAGTTGCTCGGACCTCCTCGGTTTTCTTCGGGTGCCGCCTAGGAACTTTGCCAAGTTGACGCAAGTCTTCTCACGACCCAGCGCCGCGTGTATGAAAGGAGCGCCGGGAAACCTCTGGTCGAAGCGAGGCGTTTCCACACGCGTCTGGCGGAATAAAAGGCGATCTTTTCCATTCCCCTCCCCCATCCTGCCCCTCATGCTTTGTGTGCTACTGTGATCTTTGAATCTTTTTCGGGGAAGTTTTCCGAACGGGAATAAACTTGGCAAGCAGGTTGTTTGCGGTACGCTTGAGTGCCCAATGGGAGGGGAGGGAGGGAGGGAGGGAAAGAGGAAGAAAGAAGTCCTGATTGTACGGGGAAAGGTGAATAAAGCTGCAGACTTCAGTATATTTACTCCTGTATATGCCTTACTGAATTCTGTAGTAGAACTCTACTTACATTATATTTAAATAATAAAAATGCATTTTTGCTGATCGGAATCCAACAGATTCGATGAGTGATCAACAGGTTAGCGGCCACTGCTGCAGTTATTTCTGTTTAAATGTTTGTGCTTGGAATGTTGTGCCTTTTTACAAAAACCTTGGGAAGATAGGTCACCGGTATCCAAGCTGACAGCTGAGGCTGTGACATAACTGACTATCCAAGGCCGGTTATGAGTCCCAAGCTGGAATATGCTGGGATGCCATCACAAATCTATGTTTGTTTGGAAGTGAATTAGACGTTCCAATGAAACTCACCCAACTTTCTTTCTGAGAAATGTTTATTATTTATGATTAAATAAACTGACTTTCTTCCACTTTGCAATACTGATCTACTCAGAAGGAAAAATGCTCCCACTTGCAGTTCATCATTATATGCCCATCCTTTTGGATATAATACAAACAATTGCTTGTTATTATTTCAACTCTGAGTATTATCAAAGCAGGTCAGTTTATGAAACGAATGGATGGAAGCCAAATTCAGCACTATTCAGAATGTACCAATATAATTTCAGGGGAAGTTAATCTAAATAAGTTTATAGGCAATTAGGTCAAAATTCATTCTAAACATCTTTGGAGCAGGGAATGGCAGACGTTACCTTGATTGGGTATATCCATTGTATTCAAGAATTCTGAAGTATTCACTGTTTTAATAGGCTACTATTAATAATAGGATTATCAAGTTTTTATCCTCTCTAGGTTTACTCAGAAGTAAAGCACACAGACTATCCAGTTCCATTCAGTCATGTTATCCTTTCTTTTTGTGAAAAAGATGGAAATACCATGTGCTCAAGAATGGTGGTTTAGCCAGGAAGTTGCTCTCCCTTGACTTAATAACTTTACAACATCTCCTTTCTGAGCATGCAGTCTATTTTAAACTACCTTGACTCACCACAGGCAAAAAAAAACATGATTTACCAACTCTTCCTTGTTGCTGAATCCATTTACTTAGGAATCACCTGACTTTCAAGATAAGCATAATTATATTTCAAGATTAAAACAGTAAACATACATGGCCAATACGGGAAGAAACATATAAAAATCATATGCTGAGTAGGGTCCTGGCCTGCCATGCCAGGCCTGGTGCTGATGCTGGTATTGCCTTCTCCTGCTGACATGGGGGGGATATTATTTCCCCACTGCTTGAAAATGGACATCAATTCTATAAATCTTAATGAATGTAGTAGGGCATTGCTGAATTAGATTCAGGAGGACTTTGCTAAGTTACAGAGGCTAATGGTCAGTTGGCATTGAACCACAATTTCTACAATAACTGGACATAAACTTATGCCTCCAGTTGGATGCCTGGAAATAATGCTCAGATTGACTGTCAAAGTATTCATCCCACAGATGGGGGTTAGAAGGTTGCCAATGACCCTTTTTGAAGGGAGATAAAGTAACATAAACAGCTGGAGGTGTATGGATGCCTGTTTGCTCCTGTAACAGCCCAATCAGGTGCATGGGGTAGGTATTGACTCCTGAGCCTGGATCACTCTGTTTATGGTCTGGCAATTGTTCTAACATGCTGCTGTTGAGTTTTAGGACTTTGGAAAAGAAAAGATTTGGAACTCTTCATAAACTTTTCCTCCAAAAAACACACCAAAGCAAGAGAACTCAGTTTACAAGTAAAATGCATTTTATTCACTTCAAGAGGGTATTTACTTTTAAGTGAGGTACTTCTATCTAGAGGGGAAAGGAGAACAGATTGCTTCTTTCCTCTCCTGATAACGGCTATTCAACATTCACTTTTTGATCAGCCAAGGATCAAGCAAGAAGAAGATGCATCAGGACAAAAAGAGAAATTTGGAGCTATAGGTGAAGAAGGAAGTGCCTCTGCAAGAATAATAATCAAGATTGCCTGAGGCAAGTGTAGTGTGGAAAAGTTTTGGGTTTCAGTTAAGGTGGCTTTGCAAGATCCTTGTGCTGCAAAACATCATCTCACTAATGCAACTGGATAAGCTGGTGCTTAATGTTTGTGATCTCCATTCCTCTGAGGCCTGAGAAAGTGGATAGCTATCCATCTCCTCCTCCCCTTCCTGATTCACAGTTAGTTAACTATTGGCCTAAGTAAGGTGACCCAGATAAGGCCTAAGTACTTCAAAAAGATTAACAGTGATGTTGGATTGCAGTTCTCATCATCTCTTACCATTGGATATGCCAGTCTGATGGATTAGGAGTTCACAATATCTGGAGGGGCAATTTTAACCATGCTTGCCTCTTCTGTTCAGGCTATAGAATCTGTGTCTATTAGATATGATGCCTTAAACATGATATGTGTGAACAGGCAGTCCCAAGTTGTAGCCCATTGAAGAGGTGGGGAAATTATTAAGAGGAGAAAAAATTATTTTGTGCATGAGTGAAACCTTATTCTGTGGGCCTTAGTTCAAGGCTCTTCAGAGTGGCAGCCATCCAAAAAGAGGCCAAAACTATTCAGCCAGTCCTAGTCTTTTTTCCTAAGAAATCTTAGTCTGTGGAGAAGATGCCATTGTTTCTGTGCCTAGCTGATCACTGCAAGTCCCACTGTGCTTACTGATGTAAGTTTCCAAGTTAGCATACACTGAGAAAGCAAGCACTGAAGTCTTTTCTCTTGGCATTTAGCACAAAGGTTTAGGAAATTATCAGTGCTTCCCTGGGAAGGTATTGATTCTGGATCTGAAACCAACCAGGAGAGAGTACCAGACAGTAACAAGATTAAATTCTCCTTCATCCTGGGTTCTTGTCTGTGACTTTCTGGTTGGCTAGAGTTACACTTATGGCAAGAATACTTCAGATTTTGCCTGCCAGAGAAAATCTTTGGGACTTCAGTTCAGGAGCTTCTCTGGAGGAACTTATGCCTCTAGTTGGATGCCTGGAAATAATGCTCAGGTTGACTGTCAAAGTATTCATCCCACAGATGGGGGTTAGAAGGTTGCCAATGACCCTTTTTGAAGGGAGAGAAAGTAACTGGCCCACTTTCTTTCAAGCAGATCTAAGACTTATACTTCTGGAGAGATTCTGCATACAAATTCTGATGATTGCATTTAATATTTAAGGGTTGACAGAAGACACTGCCATAGTTCAAACATGATAGCCTGTTGTCCATGTTTCTCCTCTTATTATTGCTGGAACACATGATCACTAGCCATGCTGCTCCAAAACTGAGGATTTAAACATTTTCTATTCAAGCCACATGGTTCTGAATGCAAAACACATTCATAAGTCTTGTTGATATAATATGCAAGTGTATTTTCCACTTAGAGTATCCATAGCTCACTGTGGCATTTTCTGTGGTGACCCAATTTTTACATATTATTTGAAGCAGGGTGCAGGAAGACATTAAAAATTGTTTCATGTTTGCCAGCATTGAAATGGCCAAAGAAAAAACTACTTTTAGGAAGAAAAGCCATTGTAACACAAATACATAGGAAATTGTGCGGATATTGAGTTGGATTACACTATATGTATTTATTCCATCACTATAATACCAAAGATAAACAAAAGCGTAAGGAGTTAGATTCACACAACATGCTGGACCAAACTAAAATACATCTGGATAGCTTGTGCATTGTGGGAATCCAGTCCTTGCTATGTGAACTAGGCCATCCCACAAAACCATAAAAGACTTGGGCATAGCATAATATGTAATTTGAAAACAGTAGTTGTGTTTTAATTCAAATCTTAATGTGTGGCATGTACTGAGAAAATGTGAAGCCCTCCCCGGGGGGTTTCACATTTTATTTGTTGATGCTTTTGCAGCACTGAGAGATTTCTGAACACAGTAGGAAAGCTAGGAAAGAAGGAAGGACACTTTGAAGGAAAGATTGAGAGGCATTAATCGACAGTCTTAATTTGCCATTCTTAATTTGTTGGACTTAATGTGCTGTGTGAGCCACACCTGCAGACTGCTGCATGGCTGGTTCTTCTCATTTCTAGGAAAGTAGCTAGAGGAAAGAAGGAAGGGAGGTCCTTTATGGAAAGCAGAGTCTCTTCTCACTGAGTAAAGAACCAAAAACCTTAAGTGAATTTGGAGAAGCCAAGGAGTTGTTCCAGCCAATATGAAAAATTCGTATTAGAGGAACTCTTTAAAAGTTGCAGAGACATAAAACAGTCACCATATTTCAAAAGTCACAATTCTGTGTAAACCTCCCAGCTCTCTGAGAGCTCTTTTCAAGGAAGATGAGGATGTAGTCTAGAAGCCGTGAAGTTTATAAATAAGTTTGGGAATAGTCTGAGCTTTAGATACTTTCCTTCCTCTCCTGTTTTTACATCTCAGCTTAGAAAGAACTCTGGAGAACCTCAAAGTTTGCATGCAGTGTTGAGTCCTATAATTATTCTAAGAAAAGTTTGCCCTGATCTGGTTTTGAGGATAATATCAGTATATTAAACCATCAGCACCAGATAGTTACAAATGTTTAGAAATATATTTAGAAAAACTCAGTTGCAATAAATCCTAATTTTTCAATTCCAGGATAAAAAAGACTGCTTTTTTAAAGAGGTATTTGTTTCAACAAAGTTGATTTTATTTGCATAGATTTGTGGTATAAACTTGTCTGTTGGTAAACCTAAAAATTCATAATTTGCCAGCACATTTCAATTTTGCAAAGTGTGGTGTGTCATTACTTCACATTTGAACCATGAAGGAAGTCTTCACTGTCCCACAAAAAATAAGAATGGCAACCAAATGCTAGAAGCTGTTTGGGGCCTCCACAAGTTGTGTCACGAGTGAAATTGGTTGTTTCTCTTCACCCAAAGAAAGTGCATTCACAAACTAAGAGTGCAGGATATAAACCCTAAATGAATTCCCAGACGGCCTGAGAGAGTTCAAGGAAATGTACAATTTTGTTTTTGCTGGTTGGCGGATCTGCTTACTGCTGGGTTCGCTCTGTTGTTTTATTTCAGCTTATGGGGCACAAGCTAACACCTTTAAGCAGGTTGATTTCATTGCAAGTCTCGCACAGCAACTAAGCTCGTTTGCTAAGTTGGAGTCTATTGAAAGCAAGCGCTTGCATTTGGGCTGTGTTGGCCAGGAAGCAGAAAGCTAGAGGCTCATGGACCGACTTCCTCTATTTTCTTTAAATTGAGTCCAGGAAACGTTAAGAGGCACTGGGGATGTGGATAAGGAGAAGGTGGAAAGGAAAATCTTTGGGCTCGTTAAGATAGAATAACTTTGCAGCGTCCAGGGTCCTTGGAAGGATTTCAAATTTGCGCGTCAACCCAGAAGGAATGGTGAGAGGTAGAAGAAGGATTTTAGAAAGAGTAGGGGGTTAGAGTTCTGTGTGTGTGTGTATACCACACACCCACATACATACTTACTCACTTAAGGCTTGCACCGAGCGCAGCGAATGAGCTCATTCTCAACCTATAAATGGACACTGCTCTCCACGCATATAGCTCGGTGTGAGCTCGGGGACGACTATCTGCCTCAAAGTCCATTACTCTCGGAGCAATGGATGACTGCCCATCTCTCTCTCCTCCCACACCCACACCCCCACCCCGCGTCCCTTAGAGGTGGCCCGAGGAGACCGCGGTTTAGAGAGTGATCCCTCTGCTCCGAGGAATGCAGCCCGGCCCTCCTTAGGCTTCTTCCGAACGAAATCGGGTCTTTGATCCTCGCGCTCGGGAACGCCTTCCCCGCCAAAGCGGTCCCAGGCCTCGCTCCTCGGAAGTCGTTCCCACGGCAGCGGACCAACTCCTGGGTGCTGCGGAAGATGAAGGCAGTGGAACAGCCATCCCTGATCCTCGTTCACATTCCTGACGGACCTTTACCCCTGCACTCCTAGCGGAATAAGCGGGGCGGAAATGCGGGAGGGGCGACCTTTGGAAAGAAAAAGAAACTCCGTGGCCACGGCCCGAACTGAACACCGGCGCGCGTTTCTCCCCGTTCCCTGGGAAGCGCACGGTCCGTCCGTCAGGTTTTACAACCTTGTCTGATTGGACGTCTTTCTCATTGGCTGCACGGGCAGTGTCAGCGCCCCCCTTCCTCTCCCCACACCTCCCTGGACACACAAACGCTCACGTTCACACGCTCGGCCCGAACCCCCGCCTCCTCTTCCCCCGGCTGGGAAGTGCCCCTTCCTTTTTGTACAAGTGGTGTCCACCCGCGAAGCAGAACAGAATGACTCCGGCGTAGGGAAGCTGGGAAGTTCGCGATGCCCCTGCGGTGCTTGGGACAGGGAGAGGTGGCCGGGCTGGGCAGGTCGCGCCTCTTCCCTCTCGCTTCCGCCCGCTCCTCCCAATCTCTTTAAGCGACCTGAGGGAGAGCTGAGAGGCCGAGCGAGCGCTCCTTTCCCATCGGGGATCGGAGCGCTCGGAGACGCCCCGCGAGGTTTGCCAAGCCAGGCGACCGGCTGCGAGGACGGCGGCCGCGGGCGAGAGCAGCAACTGCCGATCGCGCTCTTCCAGTTACAGCTTCCCGGGCTTCCCGCCGCTTTTCCTCCACCCGCTCGCTTCTCCGACTCGCCGCTCCCGCCCGCCTCCAGGTGCTGCTCTGTCTCCGGACTGACAGAGCCGGCGCGCCGCCTAATCCTGCC
>JANHZU010000890.1:260321-270329 GCA_032468055.1 Acrochordus granulatus
CTGTTTACGCAGCGAGAGAGGAGAGCTCCGTTGGGAGGCTTCCCACGTGAGCTGATCGCACGGTGCTCACTGCGATCAGGAACGTGTGCAGAACGCCCGCACGGCAATGGAGGAAACCGCGCGAGGGGGAGGGATGGCAGCAGCGCACACGCTGCTTCGGCACGGCAATGGAGGAAACCGCGTGAGGGGGAGGGATGGCAGCAGCGCGCACGCTGCTTCGGCACGGCAATGGAGGAAACCGCGTGAGGGGGAGGGATGGCAGAACTCTCATGCGGAGTTGCCTGAACGGAAAATACAGAGCGCGCTTACTGATGACGCGCAAGTTTGGTATGAAGTTTCCTTGTCTCGTGAGTCATGGCTCGTCTAGCGGAATATTTTTTTATTAAATTTTTTGCTTGTCCTGTGAGTTTCTCACCCTGCGAGTTTCTCGTCTTGTGAGGCACCACTGTATATGCATTTGATGTCAAAACAGATATCCTGTTAGCTCCAGAGTCTTTTGAAAAATGGTGTTTCTGGAGAGATTGCTGAAGTTCCTGCCCAAAGCCCAACAAAAATCCATTTTCTGGAATAGCAGGCTAATTAACTGGTAAGCAAATTAAGGAGAAGAATCAAAACAAAATCATAACTGAGTCTTTCTGGCCTCTAGAAGAAACAGTGTGGGATAAGAAGACGGACTGCTTTAAAGTAAAAGGAAAAGTGAGGAATATGATTGCAACCCATTCCATGATAGGACAAAGAACAATGGGTTTAAGTAGCAGGAGAATAAGTTTTATTTTGGGGAAATAGTATTCCATAAGCTACTCACCCGTAAAAACGAGTAGGTGTTAGGAAGGACTGGGAATGGCTTTCAGTGATATTTGGAAAAGGATCTCAGATTTCATGTGTGTCTTATACAACCTTTTCTAGGGTAAAGGACTAGAACAGGCTGCCTTTAGAACCTTTCAATTTTAAGTCTTCTGCTCCAAAATACTGCATGGATTGTTCTACGCTTAAAGGCAGAAACAGCCAAACATAGACAGGTACTAGCTAAATCCAGAGATTCACTTTTGTTGTATTATCTTTTACTTAGACTCTGCTGCCTATTGCCAAAAGACCTATTTTCTGTTTTTCCTGAAACTTTCAGTCCCAAGAATTATTTCGCACTTTGTACCACATTTTGTGTGCATATTTACTGTATTTATTATAGCTATTTTTGTGCTACCTCAAAAGAGCTTAAGAGGAATTTTTTTAAGTACATGCAACATGCAGTTGAAAAGTTCAAATGACAGCATATAAGAAAAGAAAGCAAGATGTTAAAAAACAGATTAAACTGAGAACTATATTAAAGCTGTGGAAAGTATAAAGGCCCAGCATTGTAAAAAGACTTTCTGGAAACAGGATTTCATAACTGGAATGCCACTGCAGAAGATCCTCTCCATTCACCTGAAATATAGGATACTCACATAACTCCTTCTATTAAAGCTTTTGATAAACACAGACTGAAATGCATAATCTGTTGCCATAAAAGACACAATGGATACTAGCAGATTATGTTCAGAATATCCAGCCCATGTAATTCATCTATTTAGTTTTGATTTAACAGACTTTTTTAGAATTATTTATTGGGAAATCTTCCCAAATCTTTACAGTCATTTAACTTGGAAATTCCCAATGTATGGGTACCAACACTATAGTCTGTCTATATACCATCCTTTTGGAATGTATTGCTGAAGATCTAAGGTTTTGCACCATCAAAAGTTCTTGTTGGATAATAAATTATCACATTATGGAGTACAGTTGCATTTTTCGTCTTATTAGTTTTCTGTGTGCTTGGAAGATTTGTAAATAATTTTCATTTTTTATGGTTTATTGCAGTCATAGCTACCACTGGTGAAGGTATCTATCACTAGTGAAGGAATGTTAAAGAAATAGGTCTAAACATGAATGGACAATATTGAGGACTGAGTGTTCACATTTCACTATATTCATTGGATAGAAGCCCTAATATTCACTGTGACTTCATCAAGCAAATAATGCAAATTAAATCAGTTTCATCATGGTGTGAATGATACATAGTGTATAAAGTACTCAGGACTATCACGCATAATGTTACTTCTCTTTTTACTTCCTCTACAAAGAAGCCTTCCATAGGTGTCTTCAAAATGCATTTACACTGCCTAAATATGCAGTGTAAGGTTGTGACAGAAACTCTGTCCCCTACCTGTATGTGACACCAGGACATAATTACAAAACAGTTGGACTTGCATTGTGACATTCCATTGTGACATTCCAGCATCATCTTGGTTAGGAACCCACGCCGTGAGCATGTCTTTATTTTGGAAAAGGGCACAGTGGGTATCTTGTACACCAATGTATCAAGCAGTAACATTTTGTTAGAGAAAGCTCCCTTGTTCATTTTTTATTCCCAGTCATCAGTATAATTCAGAACAGCATATACATGATTCAGAAGGATTAACTCAGTCACATACTAGCCAGATTTGCTTAGTTAATCATGCAGCATGATTATGGTATTATGTACTCCCAAACCATGCCTTCAGGACATTCCTTGATCTCATACACTTCTGGGCTATTCTTTTGCATTGGTTTCTCATCTAATTATATTAACCAACGTAATAAGCCTGGTAAGAGATTTTTCTTGAAACACCATCTTCTTTTATGGAAATATTAAATGCCATGGAAAACTTTGAAACAGCTGTTCCAGATAGACCCTCAGTTTCCTTCCTTACTTGAGGACAGCAGTTTTTGTAAGGGCAGATCTACAATATTAAAGGCATAACAAAACAGCTTCATAATTATCATTGAAATAATTTTCATATTCTCAAAATGGCTGCTATGATGAGTATGGCCAGCCATAGAGCATCCATTTATGATGAGATTGCACATCTCTGCATTTTAATTAAAGGAATCTTTAAAAAATAGTAAAATGTGGTAGGTGCTTTTAGCTATTTCTATAAATCTAATGGTATCCATGAGTACCAACCACACAACTTACCTTAACTAATGATAACCATAACACTGAGTAATCTGGCATGAAGTGGCAGAAATGGCTTTCATGTTGTTTTTCCTTTAAAACATGATGACGGTAACAAGATCCAGGCAGATTTCCAAATATATGGCCATTTTCTGTCTTTATGGGACGGTTGGGCCAATCATGGCCAAAATGAAAAGCAAGGAATCAGTCTCTCTCTTCTATACACTATGAAGAATGAGAGTAGTAAATTCAGATGTGGTATTTAAAACAAAACAGAAAGACCCCAAAAAACCCTGAATTAAATTTTCTAGAATATTTGTTCTGCACACCCTTGAATAGAACTTGACTAGTGAAAAACTGAATTCTGGGCAATGTCATGGCAGTGGCTTCTTTAGGGAACGTTTTTCAACTTACCAGTAGCCCAGGCAGTCACCGATCCAAATATTACTCAGGGGCTATCCTGTTTACTTTTGGTTATGGTCAGCTAGACGCTGCCAGAATATCTATTTAGGCATTTCTACCAATAGCATTTCTAAGGCCAATGCTGTTTCACCCTTGCTGAGGAAGGCTTTTTTCCCCCTCAAATATTTTTCCTTAAAGATTCTGAGTAAACTTGCCATACAAAATAATTCTGAGAAAGTTTAGTTTCAAAGCATGTACTTCAGACAAGGGTTAAATGCTTGGTCACAACTTAACGGAGCTTTAAGCACTACGAGCAATATGAATATTCAAGCAGAAGTTTATTTTTGTGAATATTAAAGATGTGTCCTTACACTTAGCTCCTCTAGCTACTGAAAGTTAAGAAACTTGCAGTTGATGGCAATTTAGTTTATTTGTTTTCATTTCCATGTTCAGCAGCAATGTACAGTACCTCTTGCTAATAAACGCAGAGAACAAATAATAAATGGTTGTGCTTTAGTACCAAGAGCAACAAATTCGCCACAACTGAAATCAGATTGCACTGAAAAAAATAAGCAAGACTCTTAATTTGTTTGTGTGTGTGCATGTGTATAGAAGCATCAGGAGCTCTCAACAACTCCACAATTTGTTCCATCAGGAATTTCTGCTAGATTATCATCTAGAGACAAAAAAGGCACTAAAAATTATCATCAATACAATGTTCTCGGCTTCTGAAGGCAGGTTGTGTTATTTTTTAAAGGCATTTAATCCAATAGACCTTGCCAAGAGGAGCTTTCTGAATAGCCCTTGTCATGAAATCCATTTCTTATTTATATTGGCATGATTACTGGAGCTGTTTTACATGTGTGTCTGTGAATAAGTGAATGCCTTTATTTTTGCACTTCATCCCATGGATGTCATGTGATCTTTTTAAAGTTCTTTTATGTGACTGTTTTTACAGTAGATTTTACTGTCTGTGTTAGTTGCATGGTTTATGTTGTTGCATTGTATTGATATGCTTTATTTGGAAACCAGCCAAAAAACAGGGCTGATAATTTGCTAACAAATATTTTAAATCAATCAATAAACAAGAAATCTATCTACATGGCATTTAAAGTATGTAATAATTTTAAAATATACTTCTCTAAATTACACTGGGTAGATGGTAGATAGTACAGTAGGAGAGGATGCATATATACAATAGTATCAGATGCATGAAAGTAGCATTCATTACAGACTTTCACATTTATCCAAAAGATAGACCCAGCTTGACTACAAATTTTACTTCAAATCAGTTTATTCTTGGGTGGATTTGGATTGAAGAGTCACTATTATAAGTATATACCGTATGTAATTATTTGGAAAATGATTAGTATTTTGCCAATATTGAAATGTTATCTGATGCAGGGGGAAAGAACAAAGGACCAATTCCTTCTCTCTCTTTAATTATTGTTACAAAAGCTGGTAGAATTAAACTTTTTAGGTTTCTTCTAGAGACAGTCCCAGCCATTACTGTGCCTCAGGTAACTTTCAAATAGGATTCCATGATGATAAGTACATATTGATTTATCTGCCAAATGAGGTAGGCCTTCTGATTCTGCTTAATAGTAGGGCCTGCTTTCACTTGTGTGGTATATGGATAGCTACTCTAATCTCAGAGTCCATTTATGATGCTGCTTTGATTTATGTATCACCTTAAGCTTTTTTTTTCCAGTATAGTATGAAGAGTCCTCCTATTTTACCCCCTCTTACCATACTCAGCAACATGGTATCGCAGGACAGGCCTTCAAGTTTCTGGGCTCTATAATCTCCCAAGACTTGAAATGGACTACTAACGTTAGCACCATTATTAAGAGGGCACATCAGAGGATGTACTTCCTGCATCAGCTCAAGAAGATCAACCTGCCTCAAGAGCTGCTGATGCGGTTCTAAAGAGGAACCACTCAGTCTGTCCTTTGCACATCTGTAACTCTCTGGTTTGATGCAGCAACATGTAGGATGGATACAGACTCCAACGAACAGTCAGGACTGCAGAAAGAATAATTGCAACTAGCCTGCCCTCCATGGAGGACCTGTATATTGAGAGGGTCAAGAGAAGGGTAGAGAAGATATTTGCAGACCCCCCTCAACCTAGATGGGGCACAGGAGCCTAGTGGTTAAGACACTGGGCTTGTTGGCTGGAAGGTCAGCAGCCCAAGTTTGCCGGGTAATGGGGTGAGCTTCCATTATTTGCCCCAGCCCCTGCTAACCTAGCAGTTCGAAAGCATGCAAAATGCAAATAGATAAATAGGTCCTGCCTAAATTGGTTGAAAGATAACAGCGTTCCATGCACCTCGACGCATAGTTGTGCTGGCCACATAACCACAGAAGGTTTTCGGACAATGCTGGCTCGTCAGCTATGAAATGGAGATGAACACTGCCTCTTTACCTCACCCTGGACATAATTTGATTGAACCTCTTCCCTCTGGATGGCACTATAGGGTATTGCATACCAAAACAACCAAACACTGCGACAGTTTTTTTTCCCCCATGCCATCATTCATCTGAATACTAGACTCATGCTATATGACAGGACACAAAGTGCAAAGAACTCTAAATTAATGCAGAAATACTGTAAGGTGTATACATACTTCTCAATACATGCTTCTAATTCTTTACACTTTATATCTATGAATATTCTCATTAATCCAGGTCATAATAAGTAATAAAAATTGCAAAAATTTGCAAAGTTCCTTAAAAAGGCAACTGGACATTAATTACAAGATATTATTGAATGTTATTGTAATTCCAATGTACTGAAAGGCAATCAAGCTTTATTGATCTCTCTGTTTTATTTTGCTATGTGAAAAGTCTGTTGTCTCCTGCATCTTTTCCCCCAAACCCCCTCCCTTCTGTAAGAAATTTAATATTCTGTTTAAACTGCTGTGTGTAACCTTGCTATGGGTTCTCATCTTCCCCCACCCTTTTTAGAAACATACATATTTCCTGACCATTCCTTTTCATTTTTAGATGGATTGAAAAAGCCTTCTGGATAGAAGGTAAAATGTCTCCAATAACATCTTGTAATTAATGTCCAGTTGTCTTTTTAAGGAACTTTGCAAATTTTTACTACTTTACACTTTATTATATTCCTTTTCTACTAGCTGTATACTTCGGATTCACACTTTACTGTTGAATACATAATTTTGCTTATTTGTTTAGGTTATTATTTTATTTACTCTTCTCTTGCAAGTATACTGAGAGCTGCAGTACTAGAGTCAAATTCCTTGTGTGTCTAACCATGCTTGGCCAATAAAGTATCTGAATCTGAAATGTGAACATAATCATATGACTTAGACTACAGAACAGTGTACTTAGGACTCAGTCTTTTTTTTTTTTGGCTGGGGAATTGTGGGAGCTGAAGTTCATGTGTGTTAAAGTTGCCTGGGTTGGGAAACCCTGACTTAAATTGAAATATTTAGGATCTTGACTGCTTTGCCAACCTCTTCTTGCCATGCCTCAGGATTTAAGACATTGCCAGTAAAATGGGGAATCAAACAGGATAATGTAGCAAATGATGGTATTTGTGGAAATATTCTGGAAGGAAATTTAGTATTAAAAAAAAGTTGGCCAGATGGACAAAAAGCTTTTAGCAAAACTTTTTATTTATTGCCGTAAGTTCTAGCACTGCTTTTAGCAACTGGCAAGAAACAGAAAGCTCTCTTCCTTAACCTGAAAGCGATACCCACATTTTTCTCAGTTCACAGGGACATTATAACCAAACATACATAGGCTGTGTCTACCCAAGGGTGAACTTAAAGGCTTTGACCAAATTTGGCTTGCTCGTTTGATAATGGAAATGTTTCTGTGAAAATGAATTGCTAAATAAAAATCTTGGATCAGAAACATCTTAATGATAATTAAAAAGCGTTAAGATAACAATAAACAAAGGAAATATGCATGAATAAAGTGTTCTGAAAAGGCAGGCAACAAGTCTTTAAAGGCTATAAATACCATCTCAGCTAGGTCACTATTATTAGCAAAGGTTGAACAAAAGAAGACGTCCAGAAATAGATACGGTGGCCTGAGTAAGGGATAGTATGAAATGTCTTGTTTAACCTTACGCAGATATTGTTGCCATAGCATAGGAAATGGTTTTAGCTGGCTCATGAGTTCTGTGGAGTTGAAGGATATTTCCATGTTGTCCGTTTGCCAAGGAAATTCCTTAACAGGCCTGTTTGCTAAACAGAGGAAATATCAGCCTCTGGGAGTGTCATTGGATGAGATGGCAACATCCATCTTCATTCTGTGGTTGCTGCATTGTTGATTTACTAGCTTGTAAGGGTCTCCTTGTATTTATAGGAATATTCCATACTAAAGTTGCCCTTTTTGAGTGCCAAAGTTAGTAAGTTTAAAACCGTGCAAGGACTGGTTGCAAAAACCAGAACATAATGTTGTAAAAACCTCTTCAAACTTTGCCTTGTGAAATCCTTGTACATGATCATCTTCTCTAATTTAACACTCTTTGCAGCCACGATGCTGTTTTTAAATTGCATTATATTATATGGGGAAAGGTGGGTTGGAGAATATGTTGAGTCTCTATCACGTCTTGAGCTTTTCTTACCATATTTGCCGCTGTAGAAATGAAACTATGTGACAACTGATGCAACGTTAGCTTTATGTTGGATAGTTTTGTTTCCGATCTGTTCAAGGATGAATAGATGGCACAATAAGCTGGTTTTTTCCCAAACTTATAGCGATCTTCCTATAAACAAATGTGCTTAATATAACTCTGCCTCCCAGCCTATGAGAAAGATACAGAACATCCCAGCATGCTGATAAAGCTTTCCTGTGTTCCAATAATAAAGCCTGTCCATTCTGTACCAGCAGTTTCCAGTTCCTTTGTAGATGGACAACTTGTGAAGACAAAGTCTCTCCTAAGTAACCAACCTGCAGTATCAGTGAGGGAGCCGGGAAACAGATGTTCACCAGGCTATACAATTTGTTGTCACTGTCAATATGACATGGCCCTGTTCCCAACGGAAATTGTTTGGGGATGAAAAAGAATGTAATGGTGAGGACCTTGGGGGGGATCATATCACAAAGGGTTTATATTTCTTTCTCGGGGTGCAGAGCCCATGCTAAAGAACTAATTGTGACACTAGAGCACAATTGTGACAGCAATGAAGTGCACTGGCGATTTTGGTTTGATTAGCATGTAATAAATATTTTGCCAAGTTCACCTCTGTTTGCTCAGAACTTTCTCTGTTCCCAGAATTGTTACAAAACCACATCATCCATCCAAAATTTAATATTTTTTCATTCTAGTTGATTTCAGCTGGGACACGTGGGTTCACAGTAAATTTAGCAACAGGGAAAGATTTATCGGGTTCACAAAGGCATATCAGTTTAAAAGTAGAAAGTGGGTTTTTTTTTAAGGATTACAATCTAAATGCTAGCTGTGGTAAAAATAACCTAATTTTGTATTGAGAAATCAATACAGTTTGCACATGTTCTTTTAAAATTCTTTTTTTTTCTTCTCCACATCACATCGCTCTCAGAACCTCACTGCTGTATTTAGCTCTGGAGAAAATGCAGAAAATATTCTCCAGATCTAACAGAATTTTCTCAATCCATAAGTATTTCTTTGTAAAAGATACACAATGCAATTTTTAATATAAATGTTAGACAAAGTTTTCATTTCATTTGGAGTATCAAGTTATAATTCAGATTTATGTGATTCTATTTATCCAACAGTACTTGAGTGTAAACCTGGGTATATAATTTCTAATATAAATGCTAGGAATAGTTTTCATTTCATTTGGAGAACCAACTTATAATTTTCATTTTATATGATTCAGTTCATCCAACAGTACTTGGGTATAACTGTAACTTTTTTTAAAAAAATGGTATAAAATGTTAATCAGTTGATAAAAGGTAAATGCCAACCAATCACAAAACTCATGTTGATGTATACAATAATTCTTTTGATCTAAGATTCATCTATTGCTACAAAGCTCAAATATGGGTAAAAAATTATAATATAGTGAAACTAATAGTTTGCTGTATTTTCTTTTATTAAAAGGGCATTTATGTTTATTTGCTTATATGGAAGCACTCTAAGCCAAATAGATTAATGTATATCATTTAGTAATGTTTTCTATGGGATGTTTTTTGTCAGAAGAAAATGAACTTCAAAGTATATTATATTTATCTGCCATGTCATTCTTTTCAAAGATTGTTCAGGTTTCCAGAAATCTTTATAATGATAGACTCAATCTCAGAGTGTATTGTTAACAGTAAACAGTGGTTTCATTAAATGATTTCCTTTAGATGTTCAGTTTCCCTTCTTTACTTTCTATTTTCATTTGTAGTAAGAACAGAATAAATAGATACATGACTTAGATAATGGAAAGCATAGATCTGAAGGGTTATCTTTCCACAGTGTGTGAATGTTGTCTAATGTGGTTATTAATCTGGCTTTCAAAATCAGGTTTGCAAATCAAAATCTGGTCTTGGAGATAGTTCCAGGTTGAAATTCTCTTCTCTTCTTAATAATGTACTGACAAAAGGAATGATTAATACTAACCAGGTTCCTCATTAACCATCACTTGAAAACTCACTTCAAACCATAGCTTCAGCAAACTTTGATGTTTTGT
>JANHZU010000890.1:275890-293561 GCA_032468055.1 Acrochordus granulatus
GTGTATATTGTTTGTGTGTTGTTGTTGTTGTTGTTGTTTTTATTATCAGTTTGAATCAATCAGCTGCAAGACGAAGGTTACTTCACTGAAAATGAAGGATTATCTGTGATACTAGTTCAGTGAGGATTGTTGTTTCTACCTCCCAATCTAGGGCTAAAATTATCCAGCCAGCTTCTGTGCCTAAAGAAGAACTAGAACCAGGGTTTTCCTACCCCTGGACCAGCACTTTAGCATTATATCGCACCACTGTATTAGCAGCACTGTCAGTCATGTAGTGTGTATGAGTATTTTCCCGACTGTCCTGTGGAGAGTAACCCCTTCTGTCTGGCTCTTTGAGCAATTACGGTGGCACTACCTTTTCAAACCATCATCACTGTGTGTATACCCAGGCTTTGTTATTGACTGGTAGGGTTGTCCCCCTCCCTCCTGGTCTCTAGAAATACAAATCTCCCAATGGTGAGCAACATCTTGAGGTACAAAACTTTATCTAGCACATATTCATAGAAGTGTGTACATGTAGTTCTCAACTTATGACCGTTGCTTAGCAAGTTCTGGTGGCTGCCCTACCACTGCCACACTCACATGACTGCAAGTTGGGCACTCAGCAGCCATTCCATATTTGCAGCTGTTTGCAGCATCGTGCAGTCATATGACCACATTTACAACGTTTTTGTGAAATCCGGCATTTACTTCCAGTTTTCAGCAAAATTGGGCCATAGCAAACCATTGGTTTGTGTTAGGTTTGAAAGGAAATGGGCCCAGTCAGAAGGAATCTCTATTCAACAATTTAATAGCTGTTCCAAGGATGCAAGAATTTCTCATTCTGCCCACCCTGCTCCTGACCTTGGCGGATAAACTTATAGTAACTTAAGGGGGTTGGCCCTCTTGTGCTTGATCAAGTAGAATGACTCAAGGCTGCTCCCCCTCTTCACATGGTTCAGTCTTTGTTTCCCCCACAGTTTGCTTAATGACCACAGCATTCACTTAACGACTGTGGTGTTTGCTTAACTACCATGGCAGTCACTTTATGACTGCTGCATTTGCTTAGCAACTGCTGCAAAACAGGTTGTAAAATCAGATCAGTCATGTGGCTGATCTGTTTTCCGACCATCATGACTTATGATCATGATGGTCAGGCTCCCTTATGGTTGTAAGCTGAGGATTACCTATGTACGCATTGACTCATAATATCAACATTCTTCTTCCTTCTTACGCTTATATCCAGTCCAGTAAAAGCTGCTGGCTATATTTCAAATGCCTCTATGCTAGAATTATAGCAGGTCCATTACTTTAAGATTTAATACTGTATGAAGCTCGAATGACCCAGGTTGCACCAGAGAGGCTATTAGCAACGGCAAAAGGCTATTGCTGCGTTAAAAAAAACAACATAGAGCTGGCTGAGAGCCCTCTACGGTGCTGTCTATTTGTATAGGCACATGTGTGGTTGTACTCAAGGAATGATCTTTGTTGTAAGAACATGAGGATGTTAAGAAGTCCTGCAGACAAGATTTCCACTTGTGAAATGTTGCAGGGATATGAGACCGAATTGGGAGGAGGGGGAGAATCACCCTAAATTCTTGGGAAAGTCATTTTCTCCCCTCCCAATTTTTAAAAAAAAAACATCCGTGGCTAAGGACACTCTTGCTTCCCTTACCAACAGAGGGGAGGGGAAGGGGTTTTCGGAAAAGGGGACAATCCAGATATTGCCGAGGATCGCTTTGCAGCCCCCTCCCTGTAAGCGAGCTGCAACGCTCCGTGTCTCCTCTTTTGATCTCTGGCCATATTTTTCTCTGTTATGTCATAGAGGTCACCTGGCTCATGTGTGACAAACTGCCTGCATAAGTCACCATGCCAGTGGCAAAGATTTGTCACCACGTCCCTGGTCCATTGCCTTTGAATTATTTCGCAGGCCCTTTGCTTTACATTTGCACTCCGTCGGAAGATGAACAAGGCAAGGGAGGAAAGCCAAGGGCAGGATCTCCTCCTGAAGGACAAGGGGAAACAGGTGGAAGGTTAATGGCCTCGGAGCGTATCCACAACCCTCTCCGGGCTTGATATATGGGCCACGGGCCTAAAACAGGCATTGGCTTTCAAAGATATATTATTTCATTTGAGGAGAGACATTCTGGAGATCCTGCATTTGTCTGCTGATAGATGATACTCTGTCCGCAATTGGTTATGGCGTGTGAGTTTTCCTTGGGCCTGCTCCCGTACATAAAAATTTTGCTGAGCTCTTCAACCTTTCACATGCCTCGAGGATGGGACGTGTGCGGGTGCGTCTGGCCGGCCGTAGGCTGGATTTTTGTCGATGCTATTTTAGTCATTCCTCCTGAAACACCAAGGCAAGTTCGAGGGAGGGGGAGGGAATGAAAGGCCCTTCTGTTCATTCATACATAACTTGATAAGGGGTGGCCTTGCAGAAGAAAAACAGAAACAATGTTAGGAATCAATTGTGTGCGCATCTCCCGGTGCTGGGAAGGAGGAATCTTTAATGAAGGGCTTTAGAGGGGCCGTTGCGGGCACGGAAATGCTTGGAACAAACGTTTCAGAGCATCTAGGAACGCACCAGCCTTCTGTGGTTCAGACCGTTACTGCTGCTTTTGCACGGGATCTTCTTTCCTTGTTTTCCAGCTGGAAAACAAATAATCCTGATCCAGAAATGGGTGAATAGGAAGCACCACTTCTTTTCCTTTTTTTTCCCTTCTCCTCTAAAAGCTTATTAAAACCTGCAGGGTGTCTGTTTGGAAGCCAATCTCATTGATTCTGATGCATCTTAGCACGCTGATATCTATGGTTCGGTTCTTTGCCCCCTTGGTAATATGAAGCAATGACTCCCTGCATAACCTCATTCGTGTAAAAACATTTTTGTTAGTAAACAAAGGTTGGATGTTTCTGGATTTTAAAAAGTCCCGTATAATTAAATGATAATTCTGCTAAGATTTAGATTGAAGAGCACACTGGGACAAATGAACTCTATTTGCACTTTGTTTCCTTAGTTTCCATCATGCCTTCAGTGCAACTCCAGTGTGGCTATTTTTAAGAAAGGGTTTAAAAGCAATTGTATGGAGACGATACAATTAATACATGATTTACGACCATGCTTGAGTCTGGTATAACAATTGTAAGACAAGGCATCACATGAATGGATCTGATTTTTCAACATATTTTGTGGTGGTATTAAGCAAACGCCACAGTCATTAGGTGAATCCATTTTCCCCATTAAGCTTTTTTTTCCCAGAAACTAGAAGTAAATGCTGGAAACTGGTAAAACATTTTGCAAATCACAGTCACATGACTGCAGGATCTGCAAACTGCCATAAAGATTGCCAAGACCCAAAATGTCATCATGTGATTGTGGGGGGCATCGCAATTTTGAAAATGAATAATGAGTAGCTCTGGAGAGGTCCATCATAAATCAAACATTCATTCAGAGACCCAGTTCTAAGTCAAGGACTATCTGTAGATAACATGTGAGCAGAACTCAATGCATTTTAACTACACCAATTTAGCAAGCAGAATCCAAACTTGATGATACAAGAGTAGACCCAGTAAAATCAATGAGATTTAAGAAAGTCATCCTGATAATTTCAAACAGATTACTCTTAGCATAATTAAGTCTGGATGCAATCTACTCATCTTATTTCATCCATTCGGAATTGGAGACATACTAGTCTTAGAGTACATATTAGGGAGAATAACTTGTCCAGGTTGAATCCAGCCTCAGGACAGACCACAGCCTGAAAACCTAGAATCGTGGACTGCATGGATTACTACTTTGACCTTGAATGCTTCTTTGCACAATGGATCTTTTCATCTTTCTATTATCAAAAGACACTGGACAATGAGGAATAGTAACTTGTATAAAGAAACCTTGATGAATTGTTCTAGAAGCAAGAACTTCAGCCCAGCAATATTATGAACCTTAAAGGCCACAGATTTCATTTCATGTTACTGTATAGATTTCTCTTGAACCCACCTTAGATACTAAAATATTCCTGAAAAGCAGGCTTGGTTTGGTGGTTAAGGAAAATGTATAAACAAGAGCAATTTGACTATCAAATACGGGCTAAAGGGTAGTGGAGAAAATCTCTGCCTCTGAAGTTTGCAAAATTTGGTGGCCTTCTTTTCTATACAGGAAGCCCTCATTTAGGATCCCTGTGCAGGGTAGGGGAACATCCAGGGCAGATAAAATTGGCAAGATGGTATAGAGAAGATTGCCTTGAACAGTCCACCTCTTTTGCATGTGCTCCAACATTGCACAGATGTTCAAAAAGAGTGGACTTGCATGGCAATCTTTCATCCACCTTTTTGACATTTCTCTCCTCTACAGATGCTACTGTCTGCATTCTTAATGATTGCATGAGACTTTACTTAGGAAATTAAATGCATATTTTATCCTACACCAAGATGAATGTAGACCTGCTGAATCAGGATAAAGCCCTTGATACAATATGGCATTCCAATTTGTGCTGTGAGAAAAATCATGCAATTTGAGTATTGGTATGGCTTGTATAAAGGGGTGAGGTGGCTGAATGGTTAAGACACTGGGTTTGTCAATCAGAAGGTCAGCAGCTCGGCAGTTTGAGACCCAAGCACTGTGTAACAAGGTGAGCTCCCATTACTTGTCCCAGTTCCTTCCAACCTAGCAGTTTGAAAGTGTGTAAAAACGCAAGTAGATAAATAGGAACCGCCTTTGGTAACAGCATTCCATGCGCCTTGACATATAGCAGCCACATGACTATGGAAGCATCTTCGGACAATCACTGGTTCCCTCAGCTGTAAATCAGAGATGAGCACTGCCCCCTAGATTGGCAGGGGAAACCTTTATCATCACAGCTTGTATCTCTATGCCTGTCATATCTGCCATCTATGTGGCTGCAAGCTACTGAAACATTACAGCAGTGCCAATATGATTGCTCATATGTTAGCCCCACAGCCTGGAATGTCCAGTGTATATATGTCATTGTGGGGTTAGATTTAGAAGTGGGTCATCAATTATTAATATTGGCTTGGATCTTTTTATCTGAACAAAACTGTGTTTGAAGAAAGTTCTGGCTTACGTACAGAATGGAAACCTGAAGTTCCAGGCATTGGTATTCTTAGTATCATCACACCACCCCCGGCCCTATTATTTCTGTATACTTAATTTGTACAGGGGGCAGTCACATCCACACTCACAGCTTTTTAACACATTCAAGCATAGCTTATGCAAATGTTCTACAACAAATCAGTAAGGATAATTTATTTAATCCAGCTACTTGATTCCAGATACATTTTTTGTAAGGTGGAAATGAAATTAGAAGAGACAGTTTTTGTTTTTGCCATAAGCCTATTTTGGAAACACTTTTTGAAGGGGGGGAGGTCAAAATGGCTGCCACCATTTTAGAAAACTTCTTTGCAGTTCAGGGGAGTCACTTGATTAGGAAACAGATGAATCAGTCTAAAATAAATACATGTACATGCTTTTTTGACAGAACATTCCTCTCGTCAACATTTCATTAAATACATTATTTTTCTTTCAAGTATGGAGTCAGCTTCATTAATTTTTAAATGAAGACATGATGTCCCTTGCCCTGCTCCATACGTATTCATTGTACATATTTCTTCCTTACTTGCCTTCCAGAAATGTTCATTCATATCACATTGGACTTTAGCTCCCATTATTTCTGGATTGTTTGGGAATTTTGGAAGCTGAGATCCAACCTACAAGGAAGCCTCCAACTTGTGGAGTGCTATGCTATATAATCCCTACTCTACTTGACTCTTTCAAGAACAAGCAATGTTAATAGGGTAAGTTTATGATAAGTCCATCACCTTCTGTTTCTCTTCCTAAGATGGTGATTTGAATGTAAAATCAAAACTGTACAAAAATTTAATTATTGTGCAGAAAGGTTGTTGACTATCATGCTTTTTGTTTAATGATAATGGCAAAACTCAACCAGATCTACTATCATTTTGAAAGCCTAAGCATTCAAATGTTGGGTCTTCTTCACAAACTAGAATTTTCCAATTTGTACTAAAAAAATCAATGTATCTTGGTCAATGATTCAATGGACCTGAATTTAGCCCACTAGGAATTCTGCAATAGATTTGACCCATTTCCAGCCTAGTACCTGCACTGACATCTTTGTGCTTTCATGCTTGAAGTTATTATATTTGTGTACTTCAATGTGTTATATTCTTCAATGGTGTTAATTTTATTCATTCCATTGGCTACAGGAAACCTGAGCCAATCAATAAGCTTGGCTCCTGCAAACTTTCTATTTTATTTCCTGAATTGGCGACAATTTTAGTGAAGCTCCTTTAGATGTGAATTTAAATAAATGAAAACTACAAATAGAAAAATTAAATAGGGAGCATTGTACACTGATTTCATTAGTCTGTTCCATACATACTATAATACATTTTACTTAAATTGCTAGTTTCCTATGTATTCATGCTGGATCTAGTTTAGGCATTTCTGTTACTGTATTCAGAAATCAATCTGGAGAGGATGTAAGTATTTCTCTAATGGATATTTTGGAAAAAGGCATTCCTCGTGACTTTAGTCTCATTCTTTTGCCTTGGTTCATTCTTTCTTTCTTCACTTCTTCCCTATTCTTTAGATTTCCTCCAATCTAAAGCTCCAAAAGTCGTGATCTGTTCTGCTTCTATTACTCTGCACAGTAAATAATGCAGAGTACATCCATAAAGTTTCAGATATCTTGTCCTTCATTCTGTATATGCACAGTATATAAAATTAATCTTTCCTCCTTAGTTTCATGTAAGTTGTTCATAAGGAACAGCAGTTATTCAAACAGTAAATTTGAGAGTGGCAAAACCTATTTTTAGGTTTAATGTGAAGCAGTTCTCTAAAAAGCTCCATAACACAGCTCACTTACTCACTCTTGCTCTCTCCTGCTTTCCAGCTACTTACATTTAAAGATAGGCAATAAATTAAAAACAGCTCCTAATTTTCTGATATCTGTCCCTACTAAAGTTTTCATTGATTTTTCCTACTAAATAATGATTCATATTTTAGATACTAAAAAGACTTTAAAAGAATAGTTTTTCAGTGTGGTATTTAGGTTGTTAGTGTTGCCATCCTTCCTTGGACCTCCTGATGTTCACTATCAGAATGGGTAATATATATTTTTGAACTTGGAATATTTTCAAATCAGTGCATGAAGAAAATAGGAAATCCCACTGTATTAATTCCTTTTTCTTTTACCCTAGAATATCTTGTCTTAATCGTAATGGACATGGAATATATTTCAATACAGCATTTCTGTACTTAGTACAATAATAGCTACTATAAAATAACTGTTCACCATTCTTACTACAAGTCAAGCATGATGACTCATGACAACATCAACTGAAAGGGTGAGGAGGATTGTTTCTGCTGCATGAGACATGTCACTGAACAAGCTCCCTAAATGCAAACATCACAACAGCTGAAAATTGTTGCCTTCAGAAATGTTTTATTATTTATTTGTTAATTTGCCCAATAACAGGAGTTCCCTGAATGGCTTGAAAAGCAGTTTAAAATGTAAAAACATAAAAATACTAAAAACTTAGAACATTTTAAAATAAGTAAAGAGCAAATACATACATATAATAATAGAATGTCATTGTATAAAAGATATCATTCCAACTGCAACAAGAGGGGCTGAATCAAAGCTCCACTATGTCAGCTTAAGAAAACAAGGTAAGGTTAGGGCAATGCCACTGGAAAACCTTTATGAATATAAAATGTTGGTGTACTGTTTTTTTTTTCTTCCTGCTTCATTGCTATATTTCGCAAACAGTAAATTAAAGTGCACAACTTGAAATCCCTGTACAATGCAGCCCATGAAGACCTTTCAAATTTATCACAAACTCTTATTTCTAATAATGGGGAAAATTATTAATACTTGAAGAAAATCATGCTAAATATATTTAATTACTATACTCTCACTTTAATTAAATTTAAATTACATTTAAACAGACTTGCTGTTGTTTCTCCTGGCTCCTATGACTTTCTGAGTACAGCCCCTTTCAAAGCCAAATGCATCCCTTAGTCCAAACAGGTTACACACTCTTGAACTAAAAGTCACTGAATAATTCATATGGCTTGAAGCTCTTCTATAATGAATATAACCAGATACCCTCTGAGTGTGAATTAAAGATGCTTTAATGTTCTGAATTGTAATGGTCAGTTCACTAACAAGCTTCTCTTCAGAATCAAGAGCACAAAAGAGTGTGACATTGGTAGTGTTTCCGGTTTAGCATTACAGTATTGAACCAATAGTACAGCAACCTCTCATAAAACGATGCCCTTTCTGTTCTCTGGATATTTTGTGTTTGCTTTGTTCTGCATTGGTTGTTAAGAGATATTAAAGTCTGTGATAAGATGAGACCAGCACAGCCATAAACTTCAAAGAGATATACTGCTATGTACAATTTTACCCATCGTTTCAGGGTACACTCCTGTTTCTGCTACAGTAATTGGGAAAAACACACTACAGTTTCAGGAAGAGTAGGGTGATATCTTCCTTTTCCCTCTCCCACTCCTGCTTTCTAGATAATATACAGTTGTAAAAACAAATGGTTCTCCATTGCTGTGGAATTCTGCTGCGTCTAGGTTGGAGAAGCAAGCTAAAGACTAGACAGGATCTTTAAAGCAGACGGCAGCACAAAAGGAAATCCAAGGGCTTGTTAACAGGAAGGTATAGCATCTGAAACTCTACAGAGAAAACTGAAGAGAGAGAGCATTAGAGATCAGGAGAATCTGCTTTTCTACTTGTTGCTTTGATAATGGATAAAAGGCTGTCATGAAATATAAGTTACCAGCTGGGAATGGATAGTATAATCTCAGCAGAAAAGCTGATGTTCGGTACTGTAAAAAACAACTTTCATATCAACCTTATCTATTGTGGAGAATACAAAGGAGTTGTTTGTATCACAGACATCCTCCCTAATTGGAGAAGGGGACAAGAGGAAATCATCTTCCCTTCCCGTAGAGGAAGCCTTACAGGTTTTCTTTCAATTAATTTTTCATTGACCCTACTCTGCTCTTTGACCAGGCACTCAACTGAATGAAGATTCCCATAATTCTACAGCATCAGGTGAAAAATATAATCATATTTGATGGATTTCAGGGAGGTCAATCTGAACAGAATGATAAAGGGCCAGAACGTTTAAGGAATTATAACCACAACCCATTCCCCTGTACATTTGTTTGTTTGACTGTTAATTCTGACATTCTCCCTCGACAATAACAGCACATTGGTTTCCAAAAAAAGCAATACCATGCTATACAATAAAGCAAACAACAATTTAACAGTGATAAGAAACAGCTGATAAAACAATAATCATAAGCCAATAAAACCAGGTCAAGAAGGTGGGACTCTTATTTAAAATCTATTGAAGCTTCGTGAGAACACAGCGGAGTGGCTGGTATCTGAAAGATAACAGCACAATAGTGGGTATAAGGAAAATATGTCTAGAAATTAATACAATAATTTGAAAAGGTCCTCTTTAAAATGTCTCTAATTTCCAAACATTGAAATTAATTGAGAAAATCATCCGAGGGATCTTCATTTGCAGACCAGCTCATATCAGGGAAGAAATAATAATAATAACAACAGCCACCTAGCCTATTTTGCAACTGTAGATCTCTTTATTGCTAAGATAGCAATTGCATCTGCTGCTCATCTAATGGCTGATCACTGTGTACTGCATCAGATGAACTTTCTAAGCATTTTTCACAGTCTATGTGTAATACATTACAACAATCTAGCATAGGCATATTAATATGTTCAGCCCCTCTCTTTGTATTTATTGATTTAGGTGATTTATATGGCTTCCCATATAAATAACATGTAACCACTGTTATAAATATATTTATAAATAAATTAAAATAAATATATACACTGTTGATAATAAATAACATATAACTGTTATACATTATATATATATATATAAATTAAATAAATATATAACAGTTTTCCATGTGCCTCGGCATATTGTCATGCCGGCCACATGAGCACGGAAGCATCTTTGGACAATCACTGTTCCCTTGGCTGTGAATTGGAGATGAGCACTGCCTCCTAGAGTCAGCCACAACTGGCAGGGGAAACATTTACCTTTTTGTGGTTTCCTATCACCCAGCAGTGATTCTTCAAATAGTGAAGCCATTTGTGAGCAACTCATATGTGAAAGGCCATTGAAGTTATCATCTTACATCCAGTAGCTTTCTCTAGCTTCTTTAAAGTGAAGGAGACCCCTGTCCAGAGGAAATGAAATACCATGTCATTGGCTTGGCAACAGAATAGCATGATATCATGCCTAGACTAAACTTTAGTTTACTCATCCTCCTGCAATCTATTGCTGAACTCAAGAAAATATTATTCATCATTTACAAATAATGATTACAGTGTAAAACAGAAATATTTCTGGGACACTTCCACTGGAAGGATTTCCCCATAATTTCCTTGATTTTTTTCAGAAGATAAAATATAGAAGTTTCCCAAGGCCTTTTGATTGATAGCACTAGGTGGCCTTTATCTTTTTACATTCTAACACAACATGGAAGCTAATATTCAAGGCTAGTCCAAATATACTGGTTCATTATCCACTTTATCATCCAGTTCTATGTTTGGCCTAATGACATACTTTCTTCTCATTCTAGCTCCCAATGGAGAAGAAATACTGGAATGTAAAGAATTATTTTTTTTTTGGCCCACTTCAAATTACGGGCATTTCAAAGATAAAAATCTTTCTAGGCTACAAAGAACTGAAACCCTGAGATTAGATTACTAATCTGAGTAACAATGGATTTGTCTGAAATGAGAACAGAGTGCATAAAAATTGCTTTCAGTTTTGAAATGTAATAATGTTTAAATGCCCGACTGCCCCTCCCCATACGTTTGCTGCAAGCTAGCCACTGTTTGCTGCACTAAACTTGTAAAAGAGAGAGACGTTGCTCTTCCATGATCCTATATATAGTATGTGGGCTATTTTCATATGTCTAATACTATTAGAGAAAGCTGCAATAGAGGTCTGTATAATTTGAATGGTCTTCCTTACTAAAGTGATCTAAAATCAGAGAAAAGAGGTTAAGTCTGATTTTTGTGTGTGTGAGATACTAGCTTTCTATGTATAGGAATTCCGCCCGCCCCAGCCAGGATGGAGTATCCTGTCACATAATCTTAATCTGAAGATACAGAAAATACAGGTTTGCTGCCCTTATCTACTGTTTATAAGAACCAAGCTAGAGTAAACACGAAGCTATGATTGACTATAGTTCTCTTTTGAATTTAATTGTGTATCAGAAAAGATTTGCTACTACATCAAAGATTATTGAAATATCAATGTCCTTACAACACAACTAATTTGTAAAATATGAATCAGTTCTCACTGGGAGATCTTAATAAATTGATAATTCTAATCAATCTCATAGGACTTGTATGCTCATAAAATGAGTTTGGGGGATTAGAAATAAAAATATGACAAGCTGTTAGATCAGTTCATATCTTAGTTGAACATCCATATCCTTGTAGTTTGAATCTTTATAATATCAATTACTGCTGTGATTATTTTAAAATATGTATATACCCCATTTCAACTACATTTTTTCAATTTCTTTCATGTTATGAATCAAAAAAGTCAAAACACTATTTGTATTTCAACATTTATCAGCCATTTGTACAATTGGTTTGTTGGGGACATGTCAGGAATGTTCTCAGCATCAGTGTAGTTTTCCACATTTATCAGTGTAGCTTTTCATATTTATCCCCAAACATGAAAAAGACTTATACTGGTGAAATACAGAAATATGGAAGTATTTGATGAAAAAAAATCAATTTGAATTGGAATTCACTGGCAGCTGCATCTGGCATCATCCAGGACATCATATCACATCTCATCTCATCATTTTCATATGATTACATACATATATATGCATCATATCATTCCTTTCTGGAGTTAGCAAATTAAGTATGTGGAAGACTGAAAAGGACTAATAAACATAAGCCAAAAAAATTAAAAGGATGAGATAAAGAGGAAGAGGGAAGAGACAGCTAACACCAGTTTACACCGGCACCATTCACAATGCCTCACTGTCTTTACTTTGCTTAAATTTATCCATAAACTGCTTCATACATTATATCTTAAGGATGTGTCAGTACACTGCATAGACTCCCTAGACTGTGTATACAGACCACTGGTGTACACGAGAATCTACAGTGGATTATAGATCCTAGCTTTCATAGCATAACATGAAATAAAATAACTTTGGTTGTGCTTGTTGTATACTGGCCTAAATATGTCAAAACTGAAGTGATAAGCTGATACCTATTTTAAGTTGCTGCATGTGGCACGAGGCTTGTTACCTAATCTATACTTTCCCTATTTTACTCAAAGTGTTATGTGAAAACTTCAATATTCATCTCATCTGTCAAGTGCCAAGGAGAACTAAAGGTTGGAAGAGCAATATTAGCATTTTTTCTGGGAGTATTTTCTGCTTCTATCTTTACTGAAAATATTCTGTGGACACCAAAGTATGTAAACATGTTAAAATCCTGACAATTGCTCAACAATATTAACATTCGCTAAATTTGTATTAATGAAGACTATACATAGCAATATCTTTAACATTAAAACACTGTATATTCCATTTATATAATGGCAATGTGCTTTATGTTATGAACAAATTGATCAAGGCACACTCCAGATTCTCTTTGGGAAAATTCCCAGAGAAACTGAATAAATTTTAACCTTGAAATAGCTACAATACTAGCTAGCTGTAAATGGAAATCCTTTATGAAAACCGAGCCACCAGAAACTTGCAATCTTCATTTTAATGACATATTTAGAGCCTTGTCTTACTTTATATTCTTAGGTGTAATTACCCATATTAAAAAGAAAGAGAACCACTCATTAGTGTTCTGTTCCACTGACTTAATTATATCCTTAATTAAATCTTGACAAACTGGGGGTCATGGTTGTGTCAGTGGAATTTGTCACTGTACATCAGCAGGTGGCTCGTCATGTCTATTTTCTGATGTCCTTTTAAAAGCTTTTTGTTACAGATTGTAATAAATAAATGACAAACAAATGCAGATAGTTCTTTTAAATGAAAATAGTTCTTTTTCCAAAGTTTCTCTCTTTCTGTTGAGTGCAAAAAGAAAGCCCCCCACATACTTGAGTTACAGACATTGTATGTTTAGCTCTTATCTCCGGTCCTTCCTTTGAACAAATTATCAGCTTTCTCTATTCTTGATGAAATCAGAACTGACTGCAGGGACATATGCATCAATTAATCTAGATTGGATTATTGCAATGTACTTTACACATTTTAAAAGTCTTTGGGAAATGCAATAAATCCAGATAGAGGCAAAAGCAATGATTGGAGGCCTTGATCAAGATGCCCATTGCCATCACGTTGCAAGTTCCTCAGCTTTCAGAGAGGCATAACTTATCACCACACACCTACAAAAGGGGCAGCGTATATGGCAGGACACTATTTTCATATTCATTATTCACACACACACACACACACAGGCTCTGGATCCAGAATGAAGCTGCGAGAATGATACAATCAGAGCCATAGTAACTCGAAGGTCTGCACTGGTTTGTTCCGGTGCTTTCAAAGTGTTGATCGTTATTTTTAAAGCCCTAAACATTTTAGGTCTCAGCCTCCTGCCATATGGTGAATTTGCTTTGATGGAAATGTGTTTTATTTTGTCCTAAGAGTAATAGTGTCGTATCTGATCGGGGTAGAGGAAGATTCCTGCTTTTCAGGAAGCCAATTTTTCCCCAAGCAACTTTAATGCTGTTTTCAGCCTCCTTTACATTATTTCTTTAGAAACCTCTGTCCTTGTTTTTAGGCAGGTTTTTAGCTGTGTCTTTGGGGTTAATTTTCTGTTTTTTAATCATCAAAAGTTTGCATTGGTTTTAAATGTTTTAAGGCCCCCCATTCTGAATAAGGCATATGCTCTAGAAGAGCACTGTACTTCTCACAAAAAGCAATGTTATGCAAAATTCCAAAAAGAAGCAAGAAATAGCAGAGCAAAAAAAAAAAGAGTGGTGAGGTTAAAAAAAGGAAAAGTTTCCCAAGATGGGCAGCATGGGTCATTACCTTTGCTGCCTCTCACAGCTTTGGTCAATCAAGGTTTACATGTAGCATCTTTAGTAAAATAGAGAAGATGTAATCCACATGCCAGCCTTACTTCTACTAATGCCAAATAAACATCTCCTGTTAATGGTTAATATAGCACTGCTTAGTTTGGACACATTTTAGCAGTTATGCCACAAACCCAAATTAAGCCCAGTTAGCTCTATGCAAGCTGGGCTCTTTAATCTAGAGAAAATGTTGCATCACATATAAGGATGTTACAGGCTATATTCATTCAGCATGCAAAATGGATGGATACATATTTTAATATAAAAAAGTATTAAGGATAGAGTTTTTACTCAAAAAGGATGGAAGAAGGTAGAGCAAGGCCAAGAATTGCAGTGGTGTGCATTTAGCTTTCCTCAGGTTTTTTTCCTCTTGAAATTTCAGTCAGGATGGTAAACCTACCCTTTATAGACCACTGTGGCAGCTGTAGAAAATATATTTAATATTAGGGATTTCAACAAGGGCCACAGTCGTGCAGCTACAGAATGCTTATTGGCTAGATCAAGATGGATGGAGGAGGAATGAGAAGATTAAGCCTATTTTAGCTGTATTCTGCATTTTCTGTGGCTTTCCTGACTCAAAATGACATAAATCCATACCATTAGTTTTGACAGTCACAGGGGGAGTGGTCTCCAAAGTATTCTAAAAATAAAATATTCTAAATATTTTAGAATATTTTAGAAAATATTCTAAAGTTGCAGATTGTTCAGAGCTGCTTTAAGTTGTGAATTTGCACTTTTGCAGCCCAGATATTTATTCTCATTGCATTGCAGGGTTTTTAGCATCATGTAGTATTTTTTCAGAAGCATGCAAATACAAGTAGATAAATTCGGAACCGCCTAAATTGGTGGGAAGGTAATAGCGTTCTGTGTGCCTTGGCATATAGTCATGCTAGCCATATGACCACAGAAACATCTTCAGACAATGCTGGCTCCTCAGCTATGAAACGGAAATTAGTACCACCCCCTTGAGTTGGACATGACTGGCAGGGGAAACCTTTTCCTTTACTTATTTAGTATTTTGCAATATTTTACTTATTTAGTATTTTGCAATATTTTAATTTGTTTCAGTGTCTATGTTGAGTCTTTGCTTCTTATGTTTTTATCCACTGGCTGAAAGGCAGATTGAAAGCTCCATAAGCAACAGCATGTGACCCAGCTACATACTCTGGAATACTAAGCATGCTTCCAATCAACCTCGTTTGTATGATCTTAGATTACCAGTAAAACCTGAGGATACTGCATTCTTTGTAGACTGATGGGCAATGTTTACTTGCCCTGTGACAGCAAGCTTGTCCTTCTTACACATGTTATAGTGAAAAAGGACATCCATCTGCTTTTGCATGAGATTCCCCTGCTGGGAAGTTTTCAGAGAAATCTGGAGTTTTCAGAGAAACGAAACGAGGTAGCTGTAATAGAGTTATATTAGTTCAATTATCTCTGTCCATTTCACTATACACATCAGGGTTGGGGTGAGAGATTGTTGTTTTGGGGGATTCTATTATGGAAAACAAATCTCCATATTTAGGTATATAATATTCATCTAAATGATCAACATTGATCAGTCTTCAGTCAAATCAAGCTGGTTTAATTAGTTGATGGCTTTCCAGTATATCCTGCACAAAACAAAAACATTTTGCTGGGCAATTAAAAGAAAATGTGTATTATGAGAAGGGTTTTAATGAGAAGAAAGGCCTCTATGTCATATATTCATCACTGCAGATTAAAAAATAAAAATCAAAGAATTGAATAATTAATTCCATAACCTGAAAGATCTTGGGATCCAAATAGATCTTTGGTTATATCTTAAAATCATGGCCAAATGACAATCTTAAGGTGGCAGAGTATGCTTGGTTTAGATGGGAGGGAATGTGTGTTTTATTTCTGGCATTTTTCTTTTTATGGGAGATAGAGACATTCATACCCATATTCCTCCTCTGCACATGAATTGATCAAATGTATGTTGATCCTCCCACATGTTCAGTTTGGCTCCCAAGCAGCTATCAGAATCTTGTCCCAGGACTTTTGAAACTAAAGGATGTTCCCAAAGTAATGTCTTATAAGGCCTGGGTAGGAGTGTCTGCTGTTAAAAATAAATATTTTCTTGGGCATGATCAAACCCTTGATCACACTGTTTCAATGTATTAACCCACTTTAAAAAATATATAAACAAATATTTATTATCAAAATGCACACATTTCTAGTGGAGAGATAAAAGAATTATTTCAATTAAAGGACAGAAGAAATATAGAACTCACAAAACATTTCTTAATAACATCCTAAACATTTATAAAGTCCAGTTCAACTTTCTTGAACAGACCTAAATGTCTTAGAACGGGGGGGGATTAATACCTGAAGGAACACCTATTTCCATCCTATGTTACCAATGCATTAAGGTTTCTAGATCTTTGCATTTGTACTTTAAGAGGTATATGTTACATGTCATAAACAGAGACAGCCTTTTCTGTGGTTTTACCACATTTTGGAAGGTATTCCTGAGAGAAGCATCCTTGATCTGCACCTTATAATTTTCAGTACCAAGTTGACTGTTTCTTATTTTGGGCATGCATATTAATGCACATATTTTCAATATGATGAATTATTACTCCTTTGTTACATCTTGCTTTACGTATTAATTTTTAATTGTAGTGTAGATTTTTGCTGTCATTGTTATACAGTACATAATATTATATACCAGAATCTTTTTATTTAAGAAAGTTTATAAACTCTGTATGTGTGTGTATAAATGCTTGGCCACAAATATTTATATATATATATAATGCTTGGCCACAAATATTTTATTATTTCTTTGGGCTGGTTTCAAATGTCACTATAAACTGAGATCAGATCAGTTCCTTATCTCTCAGCTGTAATAGATCTACTGCAAAAAGAATTTTAATGCCCAAAAGTGATGCAGAAATGTTATTATTGGTTGGCTGGTTCTTAATTGGTTGGTAAGTTGCATCAATATATATGGTCTCCCATACAACATGAAACTCAAGGCAATATACAAATAAAAATAGTAATAGAAAGAAATAAAAGATTTTGCACCTGAGATTTTATCCAACCAAGAGGAATTCAAGAACAATTAAGACAGGCACAAAATGTCTGACCCAGTGCTGGGGGCAGGTATTGAAAGGTGGCCAGGTTGGAGTCATCCAACTCTCAGAAGAAATGGAGGCCTTTGGATTAAGGCCAAATCAAAAGGAAGAGTTTGGGAGTGTCATTTTTAACATCTTATTGACTTTTACCCTTCCCCCAACTCCTCACAACTGATGAAAATGTTGTGTGATAAGATTGAAAGCTCTCATCAACTACCATGAATTAGAAGCCTCCAGAAGTCTTTGTTCCTGGATGAATGAAAATACTACAGCATTTTCCAACATTTTGCTGTGTTTTGCTGAGATGAGGAGTTTGGGGTGAATCAGTTCTAACATCTTATTGACTCTAGTCCTCCTTCTCCCCCCACAACTCTCCACTATGGATGGACTCCACTTAAGCCTTTGGATTAAGGCTGAATCAAAAGGAA